>NDXB01001869.1:41303-71729 GCA_002631895.1 Agapornis roseicollis
AAAAAAAAAAAAAAAAAAAGAAAAGAAAAAAGCTCTGCATGGGCTGAGAGGTGACAGTTTCCTTATTTTCTGCAGGAAGCTCTATCAGGTGTCAGACACCAATTCTTCCAGGTGGTTACGAGCGTGTGGGGGCCAGCAGCTTTCTCCCCAGAAGCACCAGGATACAGTGGGTGGGTTTGAGCAATGCTGTTTTCCAGAAGCCGACTGGGAATAGGAAAGTTGTATTTGGCATGGCTTGACCATTAATCCAGCAGATTGCTGCAGTATCTCAGTAGATAGTTCTCACTGTTCAGTGAAGTGCTGAGCAGAAGTACTAAATAAGAGTGTACTTCATTTACACAAAAGTTTACACTGAAAAGAAGTGTTTCAATATAAAAGCCAAGTGCTCTGGAAGTACAAAATGTCAGAAATAAAGTTGCCTCTAACACTTGAAGTGACTTCTAATGCTGGCTATGATGTTGTAGTTAGTAACGAGCTCACTCAACTCTAACGACCCACAGTCACCTTGTCAGGTTGGATGCTTCAAGGGCTATTCAGAGTTTCAGCTCATTCCCGTGACCCCTGTGTGGGCCCTGTGCCATATTTGTTGCACTCAGCTCTTGAGTAAAGAAATACACCCTTCCTGATGTGCTCCTCTGTCACTCACCTTCCCAGTATCTGTGGGTTTCCCCAGTAAGCACCCTTCCAGCCCTGCATCCTCTTCTACCCCCACCCCTCAAGCTCCTTGCTCCCCTATGGCCTCCCACCCCAGTCTCCTTCCTTTCAATTCCCAGTCCTGCTCCATCTGCATCCGTTCTTCCTTTTCCTGGGATCTCCCACTGCTCTGCCTGTCTTTTCTGGTTTTCATATTTGCTCTGCTTGTCCAGTTTGTCTCAGCTTGTCTTATTTTTTTTAGGGGGTTTGTTTTTTTTTTTTTTTTTTTTTTTTTTTTCCCCCTTCCCTTTTTTTTCCTTTTTTTTTTGGGGGAGGGGGGTTTCTCTTTTGCAACAGCCTCTTTTCAGCATTGGTATGGAGATTGTCCCATCGCACAATTTAATGCAGGCANTCCTGCTCCCCATTCCATGTTTCTTCCCTGCTCCAGGATTCCTTATTTCCCCTGTCTTGTCAGGCCACCAATCCTGTTTCTAATCCTGGTTTCAGTTCAGGTTTGCAAAGCTATTAGTGATGGGGAACAGGGTTTTATAGTAGGAAGTGTTGGACAATACAAGGTGTAGGTGGGGCTCACACTACCACCTGTAATTTTGAACACTGTTTATTTTTTTTACTAATCTACCCTTAGGTAAGCAGCCCTGGTGCTGTCAGTGTAGAAATCCTTAGTCATTTGAGTAGTGCTGTTCCCTCTGCTGATACTGTGTACAGAGGGGTTGCTCATGTGTGTAAGAGATGGAGGATCCAGCCTTAGGGAGACTGCAGTCTCTATTTTTGTGTGGTCTGAACTGGACAGCAAACAGTGTCTGAGATTATACAGTTCACAGGGGTGAACTGCTGAGCTCTCCCTGAAATATTTAAAGTTACATGTAGTAATTGCTCTTATTTCTGAACAAGGGGCTGTTCCTTTTTCCTTCCTTATTGGTGAGAAGAGAGGAGACATACAGGTTCCTCACTGATAATATATAAGACATGAAAGCATACATTCCATAGTTACAACATGTTCTGCAACCTCTAGTAGGTGCTCTCTGACTTGATGTGTTTAAAGTTGAAAATAAAGAGACTTTTCCTTACATAGCTCCATGTTTTTCTTGTATCTTATGCCTCTGCTGCTAACTTATTCCTGGTCTTCAATGATTCTGGTAAATGCCTTCACATCTAGTTGAGAAGCTGATCACAGGGTTTTTGTTATCAGAATTAGACTGAGAAGCTGATATTGAATTATTGCTTGAAATTGCAAGGTGGTGCCTTGGAGTGTAGGAGGATGGAAACCTTTGCTGCTTTTGCTGTGTGTGACTTAGTGTCTGTCATCATAGGCAGCTTCCAATGGACTTGGTGCTAGATAAAGTAATTTAATGATGTGAATAACCTTAGACTGACTTTTTAAAGAGCTTTTGTACAGCGTGTGCAGTTGATGAGTCCCTTGTTCCTTAGTTATAAAGTTCAGACCTTTCATCAAGTAACAGGGTGGCCTGTTGTCTTCCCGTGGCAATAAAATGCATGCAAACATGCATTGCAACAAGCAGATCTAGCACGTCCTGCTTCCTCTCCTGCAAGATGCATCTGTGGTTTATTTTCCAGCATTGCTCCCCAAGCCATTTCAGCAACTTGGTTGGCTGAGGGGTTCACTGGGAGTAGTTGATGCCTATCAGGTACTGCACTTCGGCTTCCCAGNAACAAGCAGTGCAAAGGCAGATCTAGCACGTCCTGCTTCCTCTCCTGCAAGATGCATCTGTGGTTTATTTTCCAGCATTGCTCCCCAAGCCATTTCAGCAACTTGGTTGGCTGAGGGGTTCACTGGGAGTAGTTGATGCCTATCAGGTACTGCACTTCGGCTTCCCAGTGATCACAGCTGTTGAGTTGCAGCTCTCTGGGTCACAACGTATGGGGATTTTCTGATGGTTGTGATGACCATGGCGGGGGAATTAGACTGGATGTAATGTTTCCAAGATTTGGAGACGCCTCTGCCATTGAGCTGGGGCACATTGCTGAATCAGTTACAAGCATTGTCAGGATTTTGCTTTAGGGGAATCTCACAGCTACATCACAGTCTTGTTATTAGTAGATTATTGCTAATTGGGTTTAACACAGAGCCAGATATTTGCAGGGAGGAGGAACCTTACATAGTTGGTTTCAGTGAAGTGTTTTCCCTATATGCAGCATTGTTGCAGCAGATACCTTGGCATCGTATCTCGCTTTTGTTTTGAGAAAATCTTTACCAGCTCCTGTGTGGAAATGCATGTTTGGTATAGAACTGTCATCCTCATGTGAGGAATGCAGTGTGGAGCCTCGACTTCTCCAAAGCTGGTGATGACAACTTAGACTCTCTGCCTGGAGATTCTGTAACTTTCTTGTGATGTATTGTATCACGGTAAGGGGACTGGTCCCTTTTGTAACTTGTTGATGTACTGTAGGCCCCTGTGAGCTTTTGCAGAGGGGCTTCCTAGTGAACCCCTCATTTCTTATGTGCAGCCTCTGGTCTAAATCCAGGTTGCAGCCTCTCCCACGCTGCTGCTGTAGGGTGGCATGGAGCAGTCATGTCACAATGTGCTCAGCAGCTTTCAAAGATTGTGAATGTGCCTCTTCACAGGAGGATGCCAGAACCTCACTTCACCAGTGCAAGTGTTGAGCTGCATGGTTTCATTCTGTGAGATCTGGTCAGGCTTAGAGCTGCCTTCCTCTTTGGCTTTCCAGCTTGGTGCCAGCACAATGTGGAGTGCTTGCAGGCCTGAGCAGCTCAAGCCTCATGTGGTTGCCGAAGTTACCAGGAGTCCTCTGTGGAAATGCAGCCCCCCTAATTTAGTCTGTCCGTTGTTTACTGTGTTTGCAATTGACTGTCAAAGTGTTGCATTTAGTTCAAGTGCTGGTAGGGTTCTCTTCAAAATGCCTGTGTAGCATTAAGCCAGTTAGGAGTTACAAATGTAAATATGTTGACACAAACAATGAGAAATGCATGAAAGCTGGCATTGCTTAAGGAGCCAAAAGCAGTGTGATTATATACTAGAGGGACACTGAAAATGTAGGTTGCTGGAGTGTGCCTCCAGAAGTAAATCCCAACCAGAAGTGCTTGCAGCCCTTTACTTGTAATGAACTGTATGTCTGCTGTGGCTGCTGAGTGGCATGGGGAGAGGGCTCAGGAGTCTGCGGGCTTCCTCGTGGAGTTCCATAGGGAAGTTTGAAACTCCAGAGAGAAGTGTCAGCTGTATCTAAATGTGTCCTTGTAGATTTTCCTGGGCTGTAGCAACATAGCTGGCAACTGGGTGACTTCTGATGCTCGTGTTTCGTAACTGACAGCTAGGCATTTTTCATGAGCTGTCTTATTTCGGGTTGTGAGTGCGGGCACACGCACATGCACACCCCTCGCACACCCCCCGCACACCCTCCCCCCCGCACATTGTTTACTTCCTCTGTAAGTTCTGGGACATTCAGTACTAAGGAGCGTGATACGCTTGCATAAACACCCCAGCCAGATTTATCTCTCAAGCCTATCTTTCCTTACCCATCTTGGAAAGTGATTAATCTGCAGCACACATTTTGTTCTTTGATCGCAGGGCATTATTCTGTAATCATTTACAGTTTTGCAGAGCCATAGCACTCGCTTGATGGAGTATTTCTGTTGTGTAACTGGTGCTGTTGGCTGAAGCTGTAGCTGCATAACATGGAGGGAGCAGCTCTGTGTCATGGTAAAACTGTTTTCTTTTTACTTTGCGCGCTTTCTGCGCAGTCAAAAGAAGTCATATGTACATATTTAATGTGCAGGTAAGTGTCCGCAGCAATACATGCTGGGGGCTGCTTTGTAGGTGTTGAGAACAGGGTCAGTAGTGCAGTGTGGTGGCTGCCAGCTGAGGTTTCGCTATGCATTAGTAGAGGCTGGAGGAGTTCTAGTAACTTTTGTTTTCCATGCTGCACATCATGTATTGAAGCCTACACCAGTTAGAACTTGGCAGCCTATGTAGTTACAAGAACCTGTACATACCACCATCTGAGGAAAACAGAAAAGTAAAGAGATTGAAGGTGAATCAGAAAATCTGGCCTGACTGTATCGCACTGAGGCGTTTCCATGTGTGCTTTGTGGGTTTTGTTTGTTTTCCACATTTTCCAGCAGTGTGTGAGGAAAGGAGGTGGGAGAGGTAACAACCCTGAGTTAACATGCCATGGGTTAAGATAAGGCTATCAGGCAGTGTTTCATTCTGTGCAAGTGTCCAAGCTGTAAGTCACCACTTCGTGCAGTAAAAAAGTGTAAGAAGTAGGTAGGAAAAAAAAAAATAAATTAAGAAACCCGTGTGACAGGCTTCTGACACATCGGTGGGTTTATGGCTGCAATATACGTGCACCATTCTCCTACGAAATCCAGCTTTTAGTGGACTTTACATTTGGTGGGTCTGCACCAGTCGCCCATGCCAACAAGTTTCAGAGATCTGTCCTACACACCATGTCAGACAAAATGCTTCCATGTCACCTTACGAGAAACCAAAGCCCCATACTTAAAAGGCAGAAGCCACAACACTGATGTACTGTGTGCAAAGACAAGGGAACACTGACCGCATTGCAGGTGCAGAGTGTTTGTTAAATGAGATGTCTGGAGGATCCCATGCCAGAAGTCAGGACAAAATAATCTTCCAACAGCCTTCCCTGTCAGTCTGATCGGATGGCAAGGCAGGCAGAGGAGAGGGATTTCCTCTGACTACAAACCCAGCAGTTGTTTTAAATGGGCAGGTGTCAGAAGAGTACCCTGCTCTGCCTCAGAGACCTGAGAGCGCCAGGCTTGGAGGAACACTAGCCTCACATCTCCAGCCAGAAGAGGCAGCAGGGACGAGTAGCAACATGGTATTTTTAACGTAAACCCCTGCCCCTGATATACCAGTGTACAGGGCTATCTGGAGCATCTGATCACAAATTTCACTTCTCCCTTCTAGAAGTGAAAATTTCTGCAAAGTCCTCATATAAATTCCTTAATTATAAGCAAAAGGGAACTTAAAAGCAAGGAGAAGGAAGACTAAGGCTCTTGTGAAACAGCAGCTGTTTAGGAAAGCTACAAACTGTGCTAGGAAGCGAAAGGTTCAGAGTATTCATATTTATGGCAGTGTCTATGGTTGTGGCCCCACCCCAGGGTTAAGGTAGCTGACCTGTAGGTTGTTGCAGGGGAACATCCCACTTGGGATTGTGAATTTGCACCATCTCCACTTAAGTGGAACCGGGGCCCTTGGTTAGGTTGTGTTTGAGGAAGGTCCCAGGTAAATAACACTTTTCTGCAGTTGCGAATTAGTGGCAATGGCCATCTTAGCAATAGACAACTTTTCTTGGCATCTAAGACCAGAATTTACTGGTGCCAGCCACTTCCCGTACTCTGCATTCCCCTGAAACCAAATGGAGCCGCTGGTCATATGATATGACTTCAGTCATGCAGCTGACTTTAAGCACTGATATATGAGTAGAAGCAGCTCCGCACAGGAGTCAGACCAGAGTGCCATGATGCCAGAATGCCCTTTGCCCACAGCTGGGACTTGCTGGGCTGGGTTGTGGCTCAGCTTCAGGAACGAAATAATTTGTATTCAGTGTCCTTTGGTGCAAGCTTCCTCTTGCTGCACTTGGACTCACCCAAAGCTCCTTATCACTGCAAAATAGTTTGTGACAGTTGTATTTATTCTCCTTGAACAGCGAAAGATGAACCCCATTAATATCTGCTGTTTATGTTGCTGTTTATACAGAGTACGGCTGCCACCGTGAAGATTCTTAAGGCATACAGGATTCAGTATGAAGGAGCTTCACACTCAAAACTTGAGGCCCCATCCTGTAAGGCCGAAAGGAGCCGTTGCCTCAGTGTGGGTTAATTATTTGTCAGTAGCTGTCTGAGTAGTCAGGGTGGTCATGGATAAGGCTCAACTATGTCCAGAGTAACTTTTCTGAGAGTTAGAAGGGGTTTTCCTTAGCCCAGAGTTAATGTCATACTCAAGTTATGAATTGTGCAAAAACTTCGGTAGGAAAAGATGTTTTGGGTTTGAGCATATTCAGTGCCTAAAGAATATGTGCACTGGCAGCAAGAACCTCTTAAGTGAGGTTTTGGATAAGGACCAGGTGCTGGGAACATCTGTCTGAACATCCTGACCTCTGGCTGGGTGGGTGCAGCAGAGAGCTGCTGCTTTGGAGTTTAGCTAAAATCTCTGTATGGCTGGGGAGGTGGAGGTGTCTATTCCCGTGTACAGCCCTCTCAGTTCTGTAACTGCAGTGTTAATACTTCTAACTCCACACTTACTGGTGTAAGGGTGGGTGGAAACAAGATGTGTTCGCTTGAAGGAAGAAGACCCTTTGCCAAGCTGGACAGCTGAATTCAGGAGGTGTTGCTGTGGGTTTCAGTGCAGAGGAGCCACTGGCTCTTTGTCATGCATCACGTCAGTGAAGAACCCCTGAACCATGAAAAATGTCACAGAAGAGTGGAAGAGCCTGTTAAATTCCACACTGCCATTTATCCTCTTCTGGCTCAGCCAAAAAGCATGTTTGTCCTCTTTCACCCAAGGAGTTTGCTTTTAGACATAAGAAGATCCAGTACTACTGAGTGTAGCTGTTACGCAACTGCATGATTTCTGACTGCGATAGCTGCTGTTGGGTCAGAGCTTTACAGAGGTCTTGTTCTATGCAAGCCCCAGTAAGATCTGTAGTAAGTCCAGCAGAGACTTGAGCTGACACTGACGGTATCTGAGGGAGCAGCAGATGACAGGCAGGTCCCTTCCACTGCCACTCCCCTAGCTCATTGCTGACCTTCAGTCCTTTCTTTTCACTAAACTGAGGCATTGGAGAGCAAGTCTTGTTTATAGGTCACCCACAAAGGAAATTGGACATTAAATTCTAAACTTCTAACTAGGCTAATGTTCTATTTCATGCTAGAGGTTGGTTCTGAGTGCAGGCTTGAAAGTAGCTCCTGTGCAGCGTAGGACTGGGCTTGGAGAGAGGAAATAAAATCAGAAATGAGAGAAGTTATTTTAATCATAAATAGCTGTGGTAGGAAGGTAGTTGTTTATATGTGCAGTAGTACAGTACCTACTGTGTGTATTTTAAGAGAACCTGAGAATAGCAGCTGTGCTGAAATACTTAACAGCGAAACACTTGACAGTGAATTCAGATATAGTTTAGGTTGAAGTTTAGGTTAAAAAAAAGGGGGTTGGGGGGGAAAAGCTGCTGAGGAGGGTGGATTTGTATTGTGAAGCCTGTTAGTGTTATCTCTGCCACGCGGCACAGAACAGCCTGTGATTCTGGCTCTTGTTTGTGAACATGCAGTTCCCGTAACGGGATATGTCCCGAGTCTATCAGCGTGGAATTGTGCCCGGGTAGGTGCTCCCCCGCCTCCCAAGTTTACCCAAGAACTGCAGGAGGCTGACAGCGTTATTTCTCCAAAGGCTGCCTTTTCTGAAGCGTCACTGATTTTGCAGCTGTGGTGGACCTGTTGAGTTGTAGATCCATAGAGCTCTAAAAGCAGCAAAGCTGTAGGTAGCAAAACCCGAGCTCTAGCTAATATGCTGAGGTCAGAAGGATCAAAACCTAAATTAAACTTGTCCCTGAGATTTGGCTCTGAATCACAAATTCAGGAAGTCGTACATGAAAATCAGTCTGGGCGCTGTTTCTTTCTTTAGAGTTCTTTGGCTAAAAATAATATCTTGCGCTATAGTCATAAATAATACGGGTGCTTTTTTTTTCCTTCCCCCATCTAATTAAATTGTTACTCTTGCCGCAATGAAAGGAAAGGGAGAAGATAATAACACGAATCTGGTTGAACAAGTATGTAGCTTGCAGGTTTCAGCTAGAGTGTTTGCAGCTGCAGCAATGCTGAACCTTACGCTAATGCATTTAATTGTCAAAATGAAAAGAGGGTGCTCTGCGAGATCGGCAGTGGTTCCTGTGTGTCCTTCATGCGGGAAACCCTCTTGAGAGCTCACTCAAAGTGAGTTTTCCCTCTGCTGTCAAAATAGAGGAAAAAAGGGATTTTTATCTTTTGATTTGTTTTTTTTTCTTTTTCTTTTTTTCCTCCTCATGAAAGTGCAGTGCTTTCTGTAAAGTTGTGGTTGAAACATACAGTAAGATGTTTCGATGGACTTCAGTGTCTTACCGAAATGACAAGCAGTGACCATGGATAGCTCTGCCATTATAAAAAGTGGCTCTTGGCATGTTTGCCACAGGTGAATAGTGGATGAAGCTGTAAGAATGAGTTGTTGTGCATTTTGATCATGGCACTAAGATGCTATTGGAAAGCCCCATGGGCAACCTGGCCATGGCTGTTTGCCTGCTGAACAGTAACGCAGGCAGACATGGTGCTTGTCACACCTATTGCTGCTTGTGTGTCAGCACCCAGGAAAGTTTTGTGTGTCTTGCTGCCGGGATTTGCCAGTGGCTGCTGGAGCCTTTAGCAATGGTTGGGGTTTGAGGTGGATCTCAGGGGCCATCGGAGAGGCCATTTAACACAGCATGGCTCCTGGGAGCATGCTGATAATGGTCAGTGAAAGCAGTAATTCCAAAGGCCTAAAGGGATAAAGACAGGCAATAACATGGCTGCCAATCTTTAAGCTTAATCGTGGCATCTTTCAGGTGGCAAGAGGGTTATTTTTCCCAAATGAGGCCATGGTGGGGGAAAAGAAGGGTCAGAAACAGCAGGGTACTGCAGTGTAGTGTTGCCTGCATGGGCAGTAGAGCTGGGCACAGGCCCTGAGTTGCATTGCATTGAAATCCACTGTCGCTTAACAAAAAAAAGTGTTGAGGCAGCTGCGTTGTTTCACTGGCAGTGATGCAATGCCGGTAACACCCAGGACGAGAGGGACCAGTGTGCTCAGTGACAGCACGGCATGTACACCATGTCAGCTGAGCAGCACCCCGCCAGCAGGCAGCTTTGGCCAGCCTGGCACTTCAGCTAGGGCTGCGTTTCCCAGCCCCTATTTATACACAACAGCTGGAAGCATGTTTTTGGAAGTAATACATAGTTACCACACGTGTATAATTTCCAAAACACCCCGTTTGCCCCTCCTATTTGCTGTGCTTTGAGGAGTTTAAGACTTCTCAAAAAATTATTTTATTATAATGCAGATGAGGCATTTACTGATTTCTCATTCACTTGTCAACTGCTCTGCAAGAATGGAAATCTCACAGGAAATGCCATGCTCTCATAAGGTTGTAAACAGAAAGCAGAAATCTTAGTATTCATTTTAACTGCATTGTCCTGAAGTCGTCTGCTGCCCTCTGAAAGCTAGTGATGGCACAGGCAAAAAAGAACCCTGTAATACTGAAACGAAAGACCCGAAAAGAAGAAACCTAAGCATTTTTTAAAGAAAAAAAAATGCAAAGGGGGTGAGGGAGAAAGCTGGTGAGTAAGCACATGTGTTTGTTTAAGGAACCGAATGGGTAGCAAATACTTTTCCATGTGCGTGGAAAATATGATTTGGCTTTTGCAATAGCATTTTATGGGAAAAAAAGATCAAGGGTTCAGGAGCTGAAGTGCTTGTTCATAAAATGTAGGGAGCAAAGACAAGCTACTTGTTGTGCTTCTGCCTGTTTGCTGTAAGTCCAGTCTAGCTGAATCATTTCTAGGAATGGAGTGGGGAACTGGATTTCCAGCCTCCTCTCTGTCCTTCTCTCCTGAATGGCTGCTGCTGATTACTACTGGCTGTACTGAGCTTTATGTGGAGGGTGTGTGCCTGTCCGCTTGATTGCTACAGCTTTTACCACCTTGGGATCTAAGCACAATCCACTTGAAACTGGATTAAACCAGCCAACTCATTTCGCAGAGGCTTTTTGACAACTATCGGGCAGCAAGCAGAAGCTGACCTGGGTGGGATTTTGATCTGACGCTGGGAAAATGAAAGGCCCTTCTCTATGTCTGGTCCCATTGCTGCACTCCGTGTGTGGCTTCTGACAAAAGCAACCCCAACCCAAGCATTTCCCCCAGTGTCTGAGGTCTTCCGAACGGCTGGAGCCGTATGGTCTGCTGCATGAAGCCAAGGTATGCTGCAGGTGTAGCACTTGTTAGTTGTGTGAATGCAACCTTTCATTTGTATCTCAGGAAGTTTGGGGCTGGGCTGCAGGGCTGCTCACTTGCAGGTTTTCACTGACTGCGTCCCCTGCCCTACGCTGCTCGGGTGGTTTGAGTCCTGCTCAGCTGCTGGGGCATGAGTACAGGTCAGTACAGCAACCTGCTGCACTGTCCAGCACCTGGATTTGTTTAATCTTATGCCTTCCCAGCTTGTCTTAAATGCTGCCGTGTGCCTGAAGTTGGTACAGCTCAGAGAGGCTGTGCTGCAGAGGGGCACAGTGGGTTTTTCACCCCTTTCTTTTCAGTAAGTGTAACAGGAGAGGGAATTGAAACGCATGAGCCCCTGTGCATGGGTTTCAGGAGGGGTTAATGCTGCATTCAAGGACTAAAGTATGTCTGTCTGCCAGGAGGCAGAGGGGCTGGGCTGGTGCCACGCAGACTGAATTGGGCTTGGTTTGGTTAGAAAAGGCAGCCTTGGTTATCTTGATGATGAATGTAAGCCCATTTGAGTGTTAGCTGCTGAATTTTGGTATGTAGTATTTTTGAAATCTGGTTCTGAAAGAGGCACAGTTTGGCGCTTGTGTTCTTTTTATTCCCCAAAGAGGAAGGAGTTATTTAAATGGTGATCTTGGTCCAAAGTGCAGATTGATTTTTAGCAGCAAATGAAGGAGCTTTTAAGAAAAAAGGGTTCTTGGTAAAACTGTCACCTCTGCATTGTGCAGTTACCCTGTCTTTAACAAATGGCTTTGGAGGGCTAACAAAGTTCTTTAAAAGTAATTTGTTTACCTGAACAAAGCCTGTGTGAAAATGCAGTGACTGAAGGAACTCAAAGCCTTCTAATGGCTTTGTGGGGAGGAAAGAGGGCTTTTTTTTGTTACTGGTTTTAATCCTTAAATGTGATTCCCCTTCCCCCCTGGCTTTTCTAGCTCTATGCCCATTTCTGTGTGTGCACGCTTGTGTGGTTATCAGCCCAAATGTGGTTCCAGGTCCCTTGGGTTAGCAGGCCTGCCTTGCTTTATGGCTCTGAAAGGGCTCTGCACAGCCAAAAAGATCCTGGTGATTTACAGTTACCACCCTGTTTTTTTATTGCATGCCTCTCGCAGGCTCCTCTGCCGAGGCGATGCTGTGCTAGATAAGAGACTTTTCTGCTGTTTTGGAGCAGCTGTTGTACCTGGGGGTATTGCTGCTGCTGGGGGCCAAAGGGGAGGATGCTGACAGGCTGGGTAGAGCAGCTTTAGCTGTGATGCTGACAGCTTTCCAAACCCTCTGCTGGGCTTGCCCCACTTCTGCTTGGGGCAACCAAAAGAAAAGGGTCTGTGCTCCCCAGTACACTGTTGCAAGCACAAATTAGGGGTATGCAAAAGGCCAGTGTATGCTCACTTATATAGGTACTGCTCTACTGCAGTGGTGTGTGAAATACCCACTCCCATTCCCTGTTCCTTCCATTGCTGGCTGCCTCCTGGCTAGCCTTGACAGGTGGGTGTTTTGGCAGCCATAGCTTCAGGAAGGTTAGGGGAGCACCTGCTAAGGCTGAGAGCCTAGAAGTCGCTGCAGGGGATGGTGAATTGTAAAGGGGAGATGATGACCAGCTTTCGGGGCATGAGGACAGAGGAGTCTTGGGCTGGCACACTCCCCATTCAGGTTCTTGCAAGGCCAGGCTGCTTCTTGAGATGTTGGCTCTACATGTTATCAGTTGAAACCAAGGAAATATTTCACCCTGCCTTCACAGCTTGAGTCCTTCTCTGTTTAAAACAGCATGAATTAACATGAAAATTGGATGAATCAAAGCCAGAAGGTTATGCTAGCAAAATGATAATTAATGTCTTCTCTTTCCTTCTCATGGAGGAATGTCCCCCACATTTAGCTGCTGGGGCAGCTAAATGGTGTGTAAACACATCAGCACTGGTTTGCTGGAGTTGTGGTGGATGCTTAGGATGTGAGTGCTGTGTGCACCAGGACTTCTTCAGCCTTTTGGGAGTCCTGGTGGTGGGGACTTCTTGCCTTCCTCAGAATTCCCCTCCTTCCAAGGGGAGATGTCAGAGTTAGGGACTGAAGAGCTGTAAAGGGAAGGTTGTAAATGAATGTGATACTTCAATCAGATAGCGTATCTGTGTTAAATACCTTTATGGCTGCAGGAACTAGCCTCTTGTACCTAATGCTGTCATCTAAAAGAATAAATAGCAAGAGATGGGACCAAATTGTTTTTTAAGTATTTTAAAGCAAGCCAAGATACAGATGTTTCCAAGACCTGGCAAAAAGGGATGAAATTGTTTTTAATCTAGTGTATTAAGAGGATCAAAGTCTTTTAGGAGCTTTTGCCCTCTCTTTCTCCCCAACAGTTGGGAAAAGCAAACTTCTTTCTTTAGGAATAAATATTTCTTTGCTGTGCTGGGACACAGTTGTCCAGTATTCTCACCTTTGGCGCCTCCAGTCAACTTTATTGAGTTGTGTTTGTTCTTTTCAGCCTGAGAGTTTGTTTCAGATTAGTGCTGTGCTTCCACACAGAGTCAGCTCAGATCCTTCATTATTATCTCTTAATATGTGAAGCAATTAAAATAATGCAGTATTCTGCAAGATGAGCAAAATCAGAAGACGCTCCTCTCTCCTCCCAGCCTCTTCCACGTTGTACAAGCGGTTTCGCTCAGAGGCCGTGTGTTTCGGGAGGTATTCTGACTTCCTTGCATGTCGGGCCAGCAAAATTTAAATCCTAAAGGTTGCGAGGCAACTGCCTACGTGATCCTATAAGCGTTGCCAGGTCTGGGGTGATCCGACCAGGCCATTTGAAGATGGAGGATGTTGACACGGTCTTGCAGGGTGTGATTTATAGTTGTCCTCCCTCAGGCAGGCTCCCTTCATTGGGAGCTCCCTTCATTGCAGAGTCCAGGCAGGTAACTCAAAAACCTGAATGTTTCCTTTGCAGGATCTTAAGAAGTTTGCTGTGTTGGAGGCAGTCAGGTGTATTCAGAACAAACAAGCAGTGGACCACATATTTTGTGCATAGCTTTCTTACAGTAAATATTAGCAGGTTGTTATTATTGTTGGATCACCGTTTTAGTCAGGAGCTGCTTCTCCATTCCAGAATGAAGATATATTAATACTTGGATCAGTGCTTAATACGAAATGGCTCCTCTGCAGCAGAAATAATTTCAGAATTCAGATTGACCAGAACAGTCTTGAGAACAGCTTTGTAAATCCCTGGCTTATTTTAGGTACTTGTCAGTGATTAGGTTTGTTTGTCCACCAGTAACCTCTTCCTTTTCTCCAGGGATTATTTTTGTGTGGGGTTGTTTCATTAGCGTCGTGTGCTTGGTGGGCACAGTTTGCTGCCCAACAGCGGTTACTTGGATTCTAAGCAGGAAAAAGGGGAAATTAATTTATCGTCATTTTGATTTTAACCAAATACAGATGCAGGATTATGCCAGAGAAGACTTGCATGTACCTAATACTCCATATATTTTTTGATTTAATGCAGGATATTCTTCTGTGTCTCCTGACTCAGAAAGGAGGGAATGAAAATTGAGTTAATGTCATAATGTAACATTGTCTGGTCTACAATTCCATTTTATCCACAGACTCTTAAGGAACAGTGTGAACAACTGTCCCAGACAATAGAAGAGCATATTGAGAAACATTTTTTTTCCTTTCAGTTGCTACATTTAGGCATCATTTTACAAGCTCTTGCTGTAGTGTGAGACTTGCTCCTTCAGAGCCAGTGTGGCTGGGTATGGGGAGAGGGTTTAGGCTGTGCTTCAACAAGTTCTGTCCAAGACGTTGGGCAGTTTCTCAGAAACATCCCCTTCTTGAGACAGGAAGGGACAAGACGAGAGGACATCACTGGGACTTGGAATGTTCTGTAGTCAAGCAGGACATGTCTGTGTGTGTGGATGATGGTGACATTAAGGCAGCACAAAAGCTGGCTTATTTGGTGTTGAAAGGCTCTGCCGCTTGCCTCTCTGTTGTCGGGAGCCTCTGTGCTCAAAAAGAATGGCATTTGGGAATTGGACTTTTATTATTATTGTTTTCAGTCTGGCTCGGCATGTTGCTGGAAAGTAGCTCAGGCCTTCAGTGTGTTATGACAAGCTGACTGAAATTAATACCATATTTTACATTGTTTTAGAGAGTGACCTCTCCTCACTTGGGAAACATAAAGGAGCTTGTCTTATTTCCCCAGCACTTCTTTATAAATCCCTTGATTGGGGTGAATTTATAATGCTGTGACAAAAGTCAAATGCCGAAGATTTAAAAGAGCTGGTTCTTGAACTTTAAAATTTCCCTTGAATAGACTGGGCACTTCTAAATGTCTCCTTACAGCTTTTTTTCTTTTCATTTCTGGAATTCTGGAATTGGGTGAAGATTTCCAGTATTGCTGTGCTGGAAATTGATCTGTGCTTCCGTGATAACCGCCCTATGCTGAAGCTATATTCATTTTCTTATGCATTGTTAACCTAATTATTTAAATGTAATCTTAGGGCACCTGGTGATCAGACATTGTATAAGAAGTCTGCTGAATTTTTTTGAATCTCATTGTATTTCTGTATCAGTGGCATCTGAATGAAGGACAACAGGACTGACTCCACAGCAGTCACCTTCCATCCTCCTTTGTTTGAAGAATGGGTGGCAGTTGTAACCTTGTACCCTGAACCCTCTTCTCTAGCCACTTGTTATGATAAATATGCCAGTTGTGCTTTATTTTCTGGCTTTTTTTGGAAATTACAAGCAGCAGAGTAAAACTAAGTCCAGGATCTGGTATATTCTACCAGAGTGATTACCTGTGTGTTTAAGTGTTGAACAGTGATGCAGGAGATGCTTGTGTTTACCACTCAGTTGCCTCTCTCAGAGCTTGGGTCAAAAGTTCTATGGAGCAAATGAGTATATTTTTCTTGCCAAAAGCACATGTTTTGTTTACTTCTAAAATTAAAGGACCTAGTATTGTCTCTCATCAGCAACTTGTGATGGACTCTCTGGGTAATTGGTTTTTTTTCCCTAACAAGATTGACACAGTAGAGATGAGAGCTCCTTGGAGATTTTTCTCAGAGCAGTCTGAGCCTTTGGACCCAAATCAACTCAGTACTGATGCTTTTTCTGGGAGTCAAAGCAGGGGTTTGTGGGATTTTCAGGACCCTTGACAGGTTCTGGAGACCTCAGCTGTCTTTCTGATGTGTATGCCCCTTGCAGCGTGTTGTACCCATATTTATGGGTTTCAGAGCACTTTGAGCCCCAGCTCTAATGGACAGAAGTGTATACTCTTGACTGATTTATGTGAGCCAGCTTTTGCTATGGTCTTCAAGGAGAGTGTTCAGTGGAGACTTGAGATCCTCATATAGCTGATCTAGCAGCTCTTTGAACATAGTCAGTCTTTGCCTTTATTAGCAGATAAGTGATTATTGCCTTTCACGTTGTATTTTGTAATTTATTTTTGGTGGGAGGACCTGTTAGGCTCAGGCACCCATCTGAATCTGCTGTTGCCTGACATTGTGTGCAATGTGCCCATTGCTCTAGCAATACAGGAGGACACCTTTCGACCTAGACCACATGCTCCCAAACATCACTTCTAGCTCCAGGGGCTTTTCTGAGTCCTTTGGGTGAATGGACTTTTTAATTTTTTAACCTTTTTCTGATGTTCTCAGCATTTCTGGCATCCAGGGCTTTTAATTTTCACCATCTTCCAGTAACTCAGCCTAGAGGCAAGTGAGCAGCAGTTGTTGTAGGCTGTGGACCCAGGTTCCTAGTCTCAGAGGGCTTGTGCTGTAACCCCATTTCGTCAAAGAAAACGAAACCTGTGCTTCCCTTGCCGGACAGCAACATGGCTGAGATGAGCAAATCTGGTCATTAGGTCTGTGACTTGCTTCATCTCCCTTCCATGCAATTGTTGGCAGACAGAAAGACTCCCATCGCCTGTTTTCATTCACATCATCCGAACTTGAGGACTTGGTCTAGAAGGATTAAACTTATGTTCTTTATTTGCTGCCAAGATGCTGTAATCCACTGGAGATAAAATTAATTCCTTTTTGCTGAGAATTCAAAGCTATTTATTAATAAGGAAAAGAAGACACCAGGTCTTTCTCCTCCCCATCTTGCATGTGAAGGGTACCTGTCCTGCTTTTGATCCTCCCCCTCCCCCCCCCCCAACTGTGTTTCATATAAATCAGCATTAGAATTAGCAGGTTTCTGAAAGCAGTTGTGTCAGAAATAGCTTTCACTGAAATGCCTTTTAATTTGAAATCATTTATGCTTTTCAGTGTTTGAACAGTAATGAGGAGGCTTTCAGGTGAACTAGAAGAGTTGGTCTCTCAGCTCCTGTTGGCCCTTAATGGGACATGAGAAAAAGCTGTTGCTGCTGTCCTTGAAAAGTCTCTCTGTAAATGCCTAGCATTTTGTGATGAGTTGGTGTTTCTCTCTGTGACTCTTTGAAGCTGGTATTTTCCTGAACTTACCAGAATTACCAAGCAGAGCTTTATATTCACATATTTAAAAGATTTTAATTGCCTTAATTAAAAAAAAACATGTACGTACCTGTTTTTGATTTATATTACAAATACCTGTATTATCAGGTTGTATTTGCCAGAGTAAATACCTGAAAGGTTTTAAGAAACTCATTACATTGAAGCTTATGGACTGAGCTGGCCTGTTTCTCAGGTTTCACAGGGTTTTGTCCTATCTTCCTATGTGTATGCGTGTTTACATGGGTGTATATGTGTCCTTGCATTTACCCTACCTACAGCCTCAAGAGCTGTAATCATCCTTGGTCGGTATAAATGCACATTGCCATGCTTTCTAGAACTACTGCAAACACTGGTAAAATTGTCTTGAATTGCAAGAAAAGATCTGGTTTGCGTAGGCAGTCTGAGTCTGTCTCCTTTGCAAACCAAAGCAAAGTGGAAACGCTTTGCTGCAAGTGACATCCAGGCCTGGTGTCACTGACTCTCTCTGCAAGGAGTGTGTATTCCCCTTAGTAATGTCACACGCACCCATATGAGAATTGCTGGCACTATGTATGAGAGGTGCACAGGTGATCTTCTGCTACCTTGAAATTTAGGGTTTTGTTTCTTTTTCATGGAGTTATATTGCTTGCTTCTGTTCCCACTGAAAAATACGTGTTGGAAGGAAGCACTGTGTAGGAGACAGCATTTTCTAACCTGTTCTATAAGGGATTTAATGCACACTATTAAACAATGTGTGTTATCACCTCTATACTTTAGCATATATTTCTACAGCTGTATGTAATGGTGCATCAAAACAAGTCACATGGATGGGAGCTTCAGCTAGTGTTCCCAGATGAGTTGGGGTCCAGGATTGCCAACCTCCCTTGTTCCTTGCAAGAGCCAAGGTCAGGATGGGCGTTCTTGTTCTAAGCTAAACTTCAGGAAACCTCAGGAATTCAGAAGTTAAATTTCACTGAGAAGTAAGTAATGTAAATCAAATAACGAGCAAATACTTACTCCTCTGCGAACAATATGGTAGTCCACTTGTATGTGACTTAAATATGAAAAGGGAGCAGGGCAGGCTCTCAATAACAGGGGTGATGGGTGAGGATGGGAGGAGAGGCAAGGGAAGGGAGTGGGAAGGTAGAAGACTCTTTTTGATCACCTTTGTCCAAGGAGTGGAACTGTAGCGGAGGGTCTAACTGGGTAAGTGATAGGGGTTGGAAAATACATGTACAAAATCTGGAAGGAGCTTTCAGTTTTGGGTGCAGAAAAAGCTATCTTTATTTGAAAGTGGTCTTGGGAAAGAGCAGAGCAAACAACACTATCATAATGCATCTTCTCTTCCTTGGCGTGCAGTTGTCACGAGAGATTTGTAACTCTTTTCTTGGTTCATTGTTCCCCGGCTAGTGTGTGCTCTCCATTCAGTAGTGCCAGAATTAAGATGAAGCCTGCTCGTTTCAATAAGGCGGCTTTGTTGTCCAAATGGCAGCACTTGTATAGAAATTGGATTGACTCCAGCAGAGCTTGCACGATACACTGCAAAACTCTTGTCATATGATCCTTTTTATTACTAAGAAAAAGCCTGTTCTCAAAAAACAGACTAGTCCTCCCCTTCCCCCCCCCCATTTTATTAGGGGGAAAAAAAATCACCAAAAAATTCTTTGTATTGATAAGCTGCAAATTTAAAACTATGTCTAATGATTGAGTATAATGAAGAGGTGGGATTAAGTGAAGTGGCATTAATGTCGAAATATCATGGAGCCCTATTTACTTCATTTTATGTAGCAACAGCCTTGATTAACTCACAAGTGTAAGTAAGCATGTACTGTGCAACCTCAGCAAGAAGGGATGGAAGGTGATGGCATGAAGTGGACGGGAGAGGTGTTGGAGTGATGCAGAGTGCAGCTGTGGTTTCTGAAAAGTATGTTTAGATTGGATATAAGGAAGAAATTCTTCACTGTGATGGTGGTGAGGCACTGGAATGGGTTGCTCAGGAAGGTTGTGAATGCTCCATCCCTGGCAGTGTTCAAGGCCAGGTTGGACAGAGCCTTGGGTGGCATGGCTTAGTGTGAGGTGTCCCTGCCCATGGTAGGGGGGTTGGAACTAGATGATCTTAAGGTCCTTTCCAACCCTAACTGTTCTATGATTGTATGATTCTATGTTTCTTTAACTACCTGCATTTCCTTAAGGTGAGGAAAAGAGGCAGCTTCCTCTAAGCAAGCTGCTTGAGGAAGCAAGCATCTCTTGTTGCTGTGTTTGTATAGCACCTGGCACTATGTGTCTCTCACCCAGGCCAGGCATGAGGTAGGATGCATCCTTACGAGAAAGACATTAACCGCTAATGTCTGCTAGTGCTAATAATGGAATTTGCTATTTCAGCTCAAAGTAGTTTATTCTCTAAGATTGTTTTTTCTTTTTAATTCTCCATGCTGGAATAAAACATCTATAAAGAGAATACTTTTTATCAACAAAGGAGAATCCTCCTCTCTTTATTCTTTTCTTTTCCCAGTCATTTGCAGAAAATTGGTGAACACATTTTGTTACAATTATTGATACTAATGGTTAACCTAGGAATGTTGTTAAAAAAAGTGTGTGTTAACACTGGAGTAATGTGAGAAGAACTTGTCTTGGGTCTGGAAGAATTTTAGAGAGCTTCTTATTGATTAGTGCACATTTGTCTTATGGTGCACTAAGAAGGCTATAGTGACCTATAAACTATTTCTTATTTAGGTTGCCTTTTGCAGCAATGTGATAGTGTTTGTGTAGGTTTTGGTAGCTACAATATGTAATTGAGTTCCTAGCACATACAGAGTAGAATTAATATATTTTAAAGCTGGAGGAACCCGTTATGCTCATTGTCTGACATCTGTGTGACATAGAGGACATCAAATCTCATCTAATAATTCTTGCTTCAAGCACATAAATTCTGTCAGAATTTGAAGGTATTTTAAAGGCATCCAATCCTGATTGAAAAACTTATGATAATAAAGCTCTTGGAAGTTTTTTCAGTGGTTAATTACCTTTTCTGTTATAAGAAGTTTGCTGCTCCTTTTCCACTCTGAATTTGTCAAGCTACTGGTGGTTCTGTTTGTTTTTTTTTTCGTGTGCTAACTTCAGCGGATGTCTGCTGTCAGACATCTTCACTTATGAAGGGTACATATGGCCAGGTCACCTCTTGGTCTTCTCTTAGGTAACTGAATCAGTTGCACTCCTCCTGGCCTCCCTGAAAGGTGTGTGTTTTAAGGCTTTAGTCTGGTAGGCTTTTACTCTTCTTAATATCATTTATGCAAGTATTGCTCATCATGTTTTGGTTTTGCCTTTTTTCTTTTTTTTTATTATTTTTTTATTTTTTTACGGACACGCTAAGCTTTTTGGAATAAGGGAATTCTCTAAAACCCTCTTTGCTGTTCCATCAAGTACTGGTTCCACATACATCTGTAGGCACTACAGGGTGTAATTTTGTGTTTGGTAGGTGTGAAGGCAATTATTTGTGTGTTAAGTGACTGAGGAACTGCGTGGTTTTAGGTTCTCCAAGAGTCATGAGGTTATATGCCAGGTAGGTTTGCCAGGTGATGTGATAAGACACAAGTATGTCACCTTGTAGAGAATTGTTTCTGACTTCTCTCCCTCATCCCCTCCCCGGCTCAGAATAGTTACCTGGAGATAGGTAGTTTCACATAAATTGTAGGTCTAACAAATAAAATTGTATATAGTGAAGGCCAGTCAAACTGCCCTCTGTAGTGTCAAGTGGTGTGTGCACCAGACGATGGAAAAAATTGCTTCTCACTGCTAGGGATTCAGGATCTTTGCATTCGGCTTGATTGTCAAGCTAAAGGTAAAAATGTGCATTCCTTTTCCTTAATACTAGCCTGCAGTGCTACTATTCCACATGTTAGTGTGTGCTCCAGAGTATTTCTGCAGTCTTGATGGGGCAGAATAGCTCTTCTCTACAAATTATTTGTTCTTCCTAATGGTAGCTTCTTTTCTTCAAAGATTTTTGTTTACGTGGGACATAAAGGAACAAATACTAGTTCATACAGTTAGCGGTATTCAGTAGGCAGAGGTTAATGGTGCAGGTTTTGTGGGTGGGCTTCTTACAACATGAAAATCTCACTTCTACTCTTTCGTCAACCTGAGCTGCTGGCAGCAGGAGAGATCATCCCCTTGTGCCCTGCTTCCTCTTGGCCTCTTCCACAGATCCCTGCTGTGGACCATGTTTGCTGGATTGGAGGGACCACTGGTCCCACCAAGGGTGGAAGAATTTATCATGATGGTCCTATACCACAATTAGAAATCAAATCAAAGGTCATGTTTACTGTTGAACAAACCAAACTGTTCACTGTGAACTGCAAGACTTGGTATTATTGGTCACTTCTTTATCTTGTAACAATCCATATCAGTAAATCATGTGTTGTAATAATACCCAGGAAGGATTTACAGAGATGAATCTGTTATTGAACAGAGGGAGGCATTTGAGATAAATATATTCCTGAACAGAGAAATGTCAAAATTCTACATTAGGTGTTCATTAGGATGCACACTGCCCTTTGCTGCTTTTTGTTTGCTTGTTGCTTTGCACTGCAGTTTGAAGGGGAAGTGATGTTGAAACTCTTGGGAAATGCTGAGCTCTGGGATAGCAGAATGAGTTGCAGGAGGCTGCAAGCCCTTCTGTCAGTGAGGTCAGCGTCATGTTGGAAACCTTTCTGCCTGCATAGTGGTGTAAAGAAAGTCAGAGATAGACTACAGGATTTTTTTTTCAGATATCAGAGGGAGCTGCTGTTTGTGTCATGTTTGGCTTCTGTTCCTTGAAGATTAGGCATGGAGAGGGAGGTGCTTGCCTCCACTAACAGTTACAGCGCTGTCTCCATGCAGGGAAAGGCGTAGATGTCTTCTGTCATCAGCAGGCCACTGGAAGCTCCGTGACAATTTTGGTTTTCTTCTGTCTTAATCCATATCTGCAGCTTTCTAAGTATGTGGCACAGGGGAGGTTACTGTGGGTCACTTAGCAGTTTCCAGGTTCATTGAAGCTGCTGTGCAGTGCTTATTAAGGGGATGGGAGTATAACAGGTAAGCCAAGTAAATGGATTAGCTGTAAGCAGTCCTATTGTTGGCGCTGCCTGGAGATGGATTGTGAACCAAGCAGGCGTGTCTTGCAAGTGATATTCTTTCATCCCCGATTACAGAAGAGCATCATAAATAGAGTGGCCTACATCAAAATTATTCCTGGAGGAAAAAGGCATTTAGAGCCAGGGATGGTTACTGGTTCTTGGAATAAAGTGCTCAGCCCACAATACCCTTTCCAAGAAGGAGGAGAGGGGGGAGGGGAAGGAGCATTAAGCTAGCTGTCTCAATGTCTATCTTTGTCTGAATGCTTGAGATGTTAAGGACAAATGATTCCTTCGAGGCACGCAGCTCTGCTGTTGTCTTTAGGACCTTTATAGAGAGCTTTTACCTTTTGACTATTTTCATGGTTGGCTACTGTTGGCTTGAGGGGGAGTTACATGAGGAAGGCCGCTTAAGAGGATGCCTTTGCCTTTTATTAACAAAACTGGTTGGGGAAGGGTGGAAGCATCATATGCTTCTAATGGTGCACATTGACATATTTAGAGAAAGTATCAATGTGCAGCACAGCAGCTGCTAATAAAAAGTATGATTTGTGCCTGTAGTCCCTATCCAAGAAGGATATCTATCCTTTGAGTCCCCTGTGCCCTAAACATAGGTGAAGGTGGCTTGCCCATGCTGGCTGGGCAGGCAGGATGCCTGTCCACCCATGCGGTGGCAGCTGGGGTGTGTGTGGGATGGGAATGCTGGCTGGCTGGTGTTTGTCCCCAGTTTCGGAGGGTCAGTTCTCCTTTCTCCTACTCTGTGGCTTGCTTTTCAGCAGAGCAGCTAGCCCAGACTAGTTTTCACTGAGGTACAGCATGGTCTGCTCGGTGGTGTGTTTTTGGTGTCTCCCCACAGCCTCCTGGCAAGGTTTGCAGTGTTGCAAGTGTTTGACAGCGTGGCTCGCTGGGATCAAAGGAGCACAGAAGGCTTAGTGCTGGATATTTATGCATTTGTTTATTACCTACTATTGTGACTCATATTATCTAAGATTAACTGAAAGAGCTTGGGCAAAACAGTCATCTCCACAGTTTTCCTTACTGTGTCCTATACACTCTGGGCTGTTTCCAGAGGAAGTGGTATCATCCAGAGCTGCCTCCCCACCATCAGCTCCTCTGGGCACTCATGCACCCCCTGACACATGGGCACCCAGCAAGGGCTGTGTGTGCCCAAGGTGTTCTCTCTGGACAACGGAGGAGAGGGTCCTCTGCTTCTCACATCTCTGCTGGGAAACTTGCTCCACTCCCCATCTCTTTCCCATTATGGCACTGGTACCACTTTGCTACCACAGGTATCTAAATCTGGTCTGTTTAGGTCAGAAAAAGGCTTTATCCCAATTGAAGCAGCACTCTGGACTTTCTACCTGGGTATAAACAAGCCTTTTCAGGTGGGCTGAATGGAGCTATAAATACACAACAGATTTTGAGCAGTTCGTGTCCTACCTTTACCCCCCCACCCCCATTCTCTCTTTTTTTCTCTTTTTCTATTTTATTAAACTAATGGGATTTCGGGCTGATAGCAGGTCTGTGATGAAGATAAAAAGACATTTTCTATTGTGTGCATTAAAGCCCCCTTTAAGGTAAATGACTTCCATGCAAACCACATTGTTTGAAGTGTCCTGCTGTTTCTGCCAGGTGCAGTTGCAGAATTTAACACAGTTTATCACCTAGAAACAATCTTTCGCTATCTGCAGGCAAAAAAAGATTCTGAGAGATAGAATAAAAACTCAGGCACTTTGTATGTGGAGATTCAGGCTGTTGAGAGAACATGTTAAGCGTTAAAGGATTGAAGGGCCAGCTTCTCTCTGGGGTTTGTCCTCTCGCCAGTGTAAACCCTGTTCTGCAAAGACTTGGACATAAATGTCTGTGAATTTTGGTTGAGGGAGCCGGGGGAAGCACACATCCAGAAAACAGGCATGTCTGCCATGAGTTCTTACCCTTTTCTACTTCATCCTCCATTTGTGACCATTGTTAGGGTCTTCAGAGTGATCTGGTTCTACGGCAGATTTGTTTTCGCATATAAGTGGAACAAGCGTTGCAATTTCTTCAAGCGTCTATCTACTTTTTGGTGTTTCTCCCACTAACAGGGTTGAAAGTCACAGTAGTGACTGAAGCCAACTTAGAAATAGAACCTTCTTCTGACAGCTCTCTGGCCCAGACCCAGCACGACGGGCAGCCCGCAGCATTGCCTTGGCACTAAGGGGGCCCACTGGTGTTTTGTTGTACAATGTCTCTTCCATGGCCACTGCTGCAGGAGGTAACAAGCTCCTTCAGCAACTTGTATTCATGAAACTCCCTAAGAAAGCTTTCTGTTGGTGCAAGGGAGGTGGAAACAGGCTACATGTTTTTTAGTTTAGCTATTAGCATAGACAGATTTTAGGGTCAGAAGGAACAATGTAGCTGTTTACAGTATCAGTTTATCCAACTCTTCTTCCATAGCTAATGGGAATCTGTTGGAAATACAGCACATTTTTTAGAAAAACATTGACTTTAAACAATTGGTCTAATAGGATTACTCATTTTCTGATGCATTTGATTTTAAATCTTTGTAAATCTCCACATGGCTCATTTCCCCCTCAAAATTATTTTCTCTTTCTGTGTGAAATAGTCTACAGTTGTACCAAACGAATAGAATTCATGTTTAACATAGCATGGAAATAAGTGACTATGGCCAATTTTCATTTGTTTCTTTTTTTTTTAAGGATTTCTATTAATGCAGGTCTTAAAATACCATGCAGTGTTGTCTGTAAATACAGTCATGAAATGACTGTGCCGCTGAGCTGCCTTGAATTCAGCAGCAAGGCTGAAGAACTTTCTTGGTGCCTTGCAGCAGGTCAGAGGAACTGTGATTCCACATTTCTTCAACTGAAGGAATGGTAGTGGCATTTCATATAATTTTGCTCCTTTGGCAGTTCTTCACAGAGAACTTGGCAAAGCTGCAGTGATCCACTTCAGGCACTGAGTGTGTCAAAGAGTGGGTATGTGCCATCAGTTTTGGCCTCATGCTATGTGAAAAATTGATGAGTTTCATTTCAGGAATGTTAATTGAGCCATTGGAGTTCAGGTATGAACTCTTTACATAACTGCCTTTCATCAAGGGAGTGAATTCATATGACCCTTGCCTGTTGCTCCTCGCTTGTATAGTTTCTTTTTTTCACTGCAGCCCTGCTCCTAGTTTATTCCATAATCTAAATTATGGCCAAAGGCAAGACCTACATAAGCATATGGTGCACGTTGCACGTTGCATTATCTGAAGTAATGAGGGTGTGATTAATGGGCTTAGGGTTTTAATTTGGCCTGTCTTACTCTTGTGTCTCTCTCCAGAGAGGTTGCAAAGCCTGGCAAGTGACTGCGGGGTGCGCACACTGAGTGGTGAGGTGACACTGATTTCCTTGAAGTGCTGGGCAGCTGCTGGAAGTAGGCCTCTGCTGAGAGGAGGAAGGGGAGCTTGCTTCAAACTGGTCAACCTGCTTTGGATGGCATGTTTTTGTCAGGTTCTAGTGTGTCAAAGCAGTTCAGTCTCTGCCTTCTGAGTTGCAGTGGGGAGAGTGGGTGTTCTAATTAATGGGTCATATCAAATGGTGTCAGTTTGCTTTCAGGTGTTGCTTGGCCTTGTGGACCAGTGTAGATGCTGCAGGTTTGTAGGAGGGAACTGCTTGCAGCATATTTGCTTGTAGTAACACATCTTAGATGGGAAAAAAGCTGAAGCCTCCGTTTCCAGCCAGCTTGCTTCAGGTAGTACAATTAGCTTTAGAGATACAGACACTGAAGTTATATCTATTTTATCCGTGGTGTGGTGTTCAAACAAACTAGATTAGAGGCTTTGTTTGTGGACTGATAGTCAGAATTCTAAGTTTTTTATTTATCTTGGAAAGATGTAATGGTTTGTTTTTAGTAATAACAGTTCGGCTAATTTTTATGTGAGGCAGCCAAATGTTGTTGGCTTAGATAGCTGTGTCCCTCAGAACTGCTGGTTTTAATTTTTGGATTTGGAACGAACCCAGCATCCTGAGTTAAAAGCAAAACTTTTCTCAGCAGGTTAGAACAAAAAAGAAAGCGAGTGTATCACAGAATACATGCACTTAACAGCTAAGGTTTTTGATTCCATGGTTACAACAACAAAACAGAAAACCCCACGCATATAGCCAGTTGGTGATTTTATTGTTCAAGTCGGATGGCCTTTCTTAAAATGAATTTTAATAGACAAGCAAGAAAGAAAGAATGTATTGCTGAACTTGTGCAACTGAAGTTCATGAAAGAGGATTGGAAAAAGACACAGAATAATTGGGCACATCCTGTACTCAGTGAATCACCAAACTAGTGCAATAAACATTGCTGCGTTTGGAAATTTAGATATATACCCTGTTTTTGCCAAGAGCATTTGGAATTGCTTGGGATCGTGGATGGCCCTATAACATGAGCTACCTGAAAAGTCTTTTTTTTTTTTCTTCTTTGCATATTTTGTGTTGTGAGGTAATTGTTGGTTTTATAACACAGACGTTAGGCCAGTTCTGTGACACCTTGCATCTGCTTGGATTAATGTGATGGAACTCAGAAGACAGACGAGGAGCCACATGTAGCAGGACCTCTGCAGATGTTGGTGTTGTAATGGAGAAAGATTCTGAGCACCGAAGTAAGCAGTCTAACCAACCTCTTCCTTCAGAGAAGCAGTCTTTTGTCGTCAAAAGTAAAAACAAAAGCTACAGACGTTTGATAGCTTCAGTATTGCTTGCCAGATAAGAGGGATAAACTTGTGAACATGTTTAAGAAATCACTGAATTTCCAGAAAACAGGCTGTTATTTAAGGGACATGTGAACCATTACAAAGCCAGAAATAAACACAACATCCAAGTCTGCTCTTGGATACACACGTGGCTCTTGCAAATTCTGAGAGAGCTGCACATGCACAGGCTTAATGGGATCCTGATGGAAGTCATCCAGGGCTGGAGTCTGGCTCCTGATGAAACTAGGACTGCTGTCTGGCTAGGAGTGATGTTCAGGTCTCAAGCGAACTGGTGGAGATGTTTTCTTCCCTCAAAGAAATACGTGTTTAGTCATCAGCCAGAAAAGATGGGGTGGCTTTTGTACCAGGCTTTTGCTGCATTGCTTGGTGTTAGCTCTGGGCTTCTTCCATCTTTGTTGCTTCCTCAAATTGTTGACAGTCCTTTTAAGGAGGAACTTTGTTGTTTTTTTCCCCAGTAGCAGGGGGATTGAACCAGGTGTAAACTGAAGAGGTTGTGCACCTTCTTTTTCACTCTGTGAGGACAACTGCCATTCAGGAGATGCAGATGTGTCATGCATTTCTGGCACCATTGAACTGAATGGCAGAATTTAAGTTTTCAGTCAAAGCAACCAAGCTTTTCCTCAAGTGTCTATAAACATCGATTAATAAATCCCCACAGGGTCTTCTGCTTCATGTAGGGAGCAAGAGCTGAGGAAGTAGGAGTAGGCTGGAAAAGTCTCACTAGCCCCAGAGAAGTGCTTCTGTTTGGAGCAGCAGGACAGACAGAAAGAAACGGCATCACCAGAACTTCTGTGTTAGCAAAATTTCTGGAGATTAAACTTAAAAAGCGTAGTCTTTTTTGTTAAAGATGTAGCTCTCCTGGGGGAAGAGAGAAACCAGTTCAGCCAGCAGAAAGTGTCTGCTGGTCTTGCCCTCCTGGATAAAATCCATTAAAGGTTCAGGACGTTCCTGGGTAGGGGAGATCAATTTTCTCCACTCCTCAGTTCAATGAAGATGCCTCCATGGCCATACAGTAAGAAACTCATTCTGTGGCCATCTTTTTAATGATGAAACTATTATGTGATACATCACCCATTGAGGCATTTTGTTTTCTAATTCTCTACTCCTGGTTCCCAGAAACATGAATAATGAAACTTCTAGCAGAGAGGTGGAAGTGCTCCCCGAAACACACCACCACGGTAGGACACGCTGTTGGTTGATGCTGTGGATAATACTAGGGGTATTGGGGGGGCATAATTGGCTTGAACTTTTGCTCACCCCTAGAATTAAATCCAAAGCTTTTTCAACAAGTTCAGATAAGGTTCCTGCCGCTGTTTGACTCCGTAAGAGCTCTGTCCTCCTGTGTAGCTCCTGGTGGTGTCTCTTCCATTCTGCGTGGGTTTTCAGGTAGGAATGGCAGTGCGTTGCAGATACAATAGTTGAACCCTGTCGTACAAAACCCAGTGAGTTTAGACGATAAGGAAAGATAGTTCATTACTCCAAAAGCTGCCTTTCCCACATCAAGTAGATTTGCATCAGGCAATTGCATGAATCAGATCTTGAACTTCATTACCACAAAATACAGCAAGGAAAATCCCATTTCTGGGAGTCTTTCTACTGTACACAGCTCCAGATGTAAAGCACTGCTCTGTGCACAGTGAATGGGACTCGTATGTATTTTATTAATGTAAGTGTAATGTAATTATTCTCTTGTCCATCTGGCAGGTGGTGTTTTCATTAAGAAGTGAATAATCTAAGCTATAGGCTCTGTAGAGGGGGATGAGTATGGAGGAGATTCAGGTCATCTGCTGTGGGACCATAAATAGAAGCTAACAAGGGAGCTCTTGCTGTCCTTGTCTACTAAAACTGAAAATCTGTTGCTTTTATTTTTCCTTTAGCAGACTGCAAGCTTATAAGCTAGTCTATTAATGAAATCTTTTCACCATCATGCAGTTTAACTCCTCACTTGTGGTAGTGGCTGGAAGGCACAGTGTGAAAAAATAGGCATTATATAAGAGAACAAAAAGTAAGCCCTTATATAAACCACTATGCATAGGAAGATAAGATTAAAATCACTATTCTGGAGGCACCCGGTACGTGTCTGGGTGTGAAGCACTGTTTGAGAAAGAAACGTGGATTACTTAAGTGTTTTTTATTCATGTGGAAGGTCCTGATTAAAAAAAGCAAAATAAAACACACACAGAAGAACAGCAAGCCTGCACTGGCCTCCAAAAAGTTCTGGGAAGTGCGGTGTGTGGAGCTTTCTAAAGGAAACCTGGCTGCACTCTGGCTGGCTGTGTGGCATCTTCTGTTTCCAGACAAAGTTTTCTAATGTCCACATGGAAACAGGAGCAATTTCCTCTTTCCATGTCCTAGCAAGACTTTTCTTGGCACAAGTGACAGTGCAAGGCCTAGTCCGAGTTTTGCCCTGGGAAGATATAAATATCCTGGCCCCATCCCAGGAACGTTCAAGCAAGGCTTGGGTTTTATTTTTTATCTGGTAACATTCAGGGAAGCCTATCAGGGTGACTGGCCTAGGACGGGGTGTTCATTTAGTAAAGCCTGGGAGTCAAGAAGAAAACTGAGCTTTTTAAAAAATTATTGTTAGTTCTTATTCTAAGTTTAGGAGGGGGTGCTGAGCGTTGTTTCTTTGTGTATGGTGTAGGTGTTGCCAGGCAGGAGGTTAGAGATTGCTGTTGCCCTGTTGTAAAGGCACAGATTCTCATTCAGATGGGTTTGTCCTTTCCCAGAGGATCCTACTTATTTTCCTTTCCAGTTAAGCTTGGGTTCAGTTGCTGTTCGGACAGGGTGGAGTGCAGATCCTGGTGCACCACCACTGCCAAGGAAACACCTCCAAGGGTGCTCATCCGCCTGGCTGCAGATAATGGGAAACTGAAACAAAACCTGAGCAGCAGCCCCTTGAAAACAGCTTTGGAGGCTGGGTGCCAAAGAGTTCAGCACTGTTTGGAGTTGCTAGTGTGATTCCTTCTCATTAAGAATGCTGCTGGGCTGATTTCTTTTGTGGGTATTGAGAATGCTTGAAAGGAGATATTTAACTACAGCAGAATTTACTCAGTACAAGGACCAATGGGAGTATGGACAGTAAATAGAGCATCCCAAGCAAGTGGTGAGTTAAGAGCTTTGCTAGGCTGTAATAAAACAGAAGTGACCCTTTGTCAGGCATGCTCTTTCCTCTCTGTTTAAAGATGTTCTTTATTCCCCAGACTTCATGAGGTGTTACTTGGATAGGCTGGCTGTGCAGATCAGTCTTTTCCCTAAGCTTTCTTTGATACACTTTGCTTAGGGGAGATTCCTCAGTTTCTGCAGGATTCAGTGATCTTGATGTTTAACAATTCTCCTGTTTCAACAGAGAATCTGCCCGTCTGGATGCATCAAGCCTCAGTCATTTGTATGTGTATGTGTGAAGGTCAGTGGGTTTGTCAGATACCCTGTTGTAAATCCTGTCACTAAATCAATTTCTTTTAATTAAAAAAAAAAAAAAAAAAAAAGGGCGGGCGG
>NDXB01001869.1:80531-171179 GCA_002631895.1 Agapornis roseicollis
GGGGGGGGGGGGGGGGAGAAAGAGCAGACTGCAGTGCTTCCTGTAACATACTGTTTATTTTCGCTGCTTACCCAGGCTGACTTTTTCTGGCAAAGCCCAGCACCTACACCTGAGGAGCTCTGTGCCAAGCGTGGTAGGTCTGACTAAAATGGTACAGCAACACTGATTTTTTTTTGCAGAGATTTCTTTCTGTGGGAAAGGGCAGCATGAAGGCTCTCTTCCGACACTCTCTTCACCACGACAACCAGGATCGCTAATGACAGGGCACAATAGCCTCACTGCTGCCTTATTAGCACCATGGTATGAATGTGTCTTATGGAGTGTCTATCAATAGTATTGCCAGCTTTCAATATGTAGCAGAAGGAGCAAGGTCTCCATTAAAATCTTTACTCATGGGGTGGTGGGGTGAAGTTTGCACCTTCTCCAGGCTGGGCAGGCAGCCATGCCATGCTAGTGGAGGCTCCCCCTGGAGGGAAGGCAGCTGGCGTTGGTCCCACCAGCCCTGCCCCAAGGGCTGTGCTGTGGATAGATGGCTTCATCCTGTGGATAAGGCAGGAGACCTAGCCTGATCCTGTGGGTGGGGATTAGAGCCAGAGGCTGTTGAAGGAACATACCAGAAGAGTTTACATCCTGGCCGGGCACCTTGCTGGCTGGTGGCACCCTTTTGGGAAATGCTGGTGAGCCTCCCATCCTGACAGTCCCAGGCTATGCTTGTGGACTGTTCTCTGCCCACCTTCAGGCTGGCTTTCCTGCCCTCTGCACACAGCTGATGCCACTGGACCACAGCTCCTTCCTCAGCCCAACCCGTGGACACAGCCTTTCCTCTGTATCTCATGAGAGAGGCAAGTCTCAGCATCCTCCTTCCTCCTGCCTCAGCAGCCTGGGGAGTGAGTCCTTCAGGAGACTGGGGTACCAGCAAGGTGGCGGGTTACAGAGCCTGAGCCCGGCTGCTCAGGCAGGCCACAGACACAGTGTGAGCACAGTTGGGTGCCTGTTGTGGCTTGCATGCCTGCTTGTGTCCCTTGGGTCTGGGCTCTAATCCTGGCTGGAAATGTTAAATATTGACAGAGTTAATTCCCTACTGCTTCAGACTGCAGAAACTGGTCTCTGATAAGGCTGTGTTTAATAAGGATATTCTTGGTAAAGAGCTTTGTTGGCTAGACAGAGCTTTACCTTGCCCAGTTCTGCTCTGACAGGCAGGGAAGAGGAGGTCCTCTCCCAGTGCCCTTGCTTCTTGCAGAGCAATGGAGTAGGAGATGGGGGGGTGATACCTTTTTCTTCTCCCCAAAAATAGCCACAAAATACCTTTACACAGATGGCTGCAGGCAGCATAAGGAGCCAGAGTAAATGTACTGCTGTAGTAGGCCTAAACTCTTAGACAAATGCCAAAAATAAAAGCAACCTAACTTACTTTTTCCACCTCACATAGCAGTTTCCAACCACATCAAGTGAAAAGTCTAGGTGGGTGTATAGTGTTTATAATCACTGAGTAATACACATTACAGTAGCTGGGATGTTTATTTTGTTCCTGACTACTGGTTTTAAAATGGGTTTATTGAGGGCAGGAGAAATGATTTAAGTTTATATTGTCACGTAGGAGATAGGAGTGTGTTCCTGTTTTGGGGAGGAAGGCTGGAAATGTAAGTAATACTGCTTTTTTTTCTTCCCCTCCACTACAACTGCAAGTAGGCAGACAATGAAAATGCAGAATCCAGTGTGATTTCTGTAAAAGATGGTGTCTGTAAGAGTGGTTTCTGTGCCTGCATTCATCTGCAGCAGTTGTGTCCTCCAGTTTCTGAAAATTATTTACATGGGTGGCAGCAAAATTTTACATCCAAAGCAATGAAAAATTGAACACAGATCCACATCCAAAACTGTACTGTGTTTTTGTTTCTCATGTAGTATCTCGTATGTAGTATTGCAAGGTTCTGTCCAGGGAGAGTTGGCCCTGGCTATACTGCACCCAAAGGCAAGTGCTAACCAATGCGCACAGAAGGGCTCACTGCAGTGCAGGAAGCAGGTGATGGCTCAACATCTCTGACCTGGAGTGGTACCAGGGGAGTGGAGATCACTGAGGGAGCAGCAGGCATGGTGTGTGTTGTAGTGATGCCTTGCAAATGAAGGGGGCAGGATTTGTCAGCCATGTTTGTGTAAGGTCTGAACAAAAGCACTCGGAATGGTGAATGGGCGAGTCATAGGACACAAAAGTTTCTTGCCCTATGCATGCTGCAAGCAGTGGTGGTGTGATGCCAAGGCTCAGTGGGCTGTGGGAGGATGTTGCCCGTATGTGGGGAGGGATGGACCGAAAAGGCAAAGTCCAAGGTTTTTGTAGGCTCTAAACACAGACCCAGAGGATATGTAAGAGCTAGCGTAAGGGCAATGCTGGTGCATCTGGAAGTGCTGGACAAAGAAAACCATGTTACCTTGCAGGCCTTTAGCCTTTGATGTGTTCATTTCAGTCACAGGATGCTCAAGTTTAGCCAGGAGTTGGCAGACAGATGGACCGCGAGGCAGTTCATAGAGTGACTCAGTCTAGGCAAGCTTGAAGAGTCATCTACACAAAGGTAACCTATTACAGTATTTTCACAGGAACTTCTTTTCTTTTTTTTTTTTTAATTTCCCCTCCCTGGGTTTTCATGTTTTTGTGGCAATTCTTCAGGTTTCATTCATGGCAGTTTTCCAGTTGATCCTTGCTTCCTGCCTGCTCTGCCACCCACTCACACCTCCCCAGAATGGAGACACAAGGATTTGGTTTGCCTGACCTGTGGTCTTGACTTTTCGAGGAGCAGTCAGGCACAACTGTGGTCAGTGTAAAAATTGTGTCAGCGTCCCTGTATTTCCTCCCCACCTCCCCACAATCCTTTGTTGGCCACAGCGGTTGTGCTTCTTTCTGTTAGCTTCATGGGGAACTAAGAAACATCTGTGATGTGTGATTTAAGGCACTTGTCTGGCTGCTTATTACTTGGTGTGACCCTGTTTCTGGTGTCAGGAGAGCTCTTGAGGAACAACTGTTTCACTTGGCCTTGCTTTCTAGAAAGCTGTGGCCTTCAGTCTGCATCGTGGTGGTGGTGGTAGGCTTTTTCTAAATGAAGAAGGAATGAAAAACACTGTATCTATTCATGCTGGATTTTCTCAGAGGAAGCTGAGAGAATTTCTGCTCTGAAAGGGGGTAGAGAGATTTCTCCTTTGGATTGTGGTTGATCAGTTTGTTATCTTGCTGTTGGATGCCTGATAAATTGCTGTGTAAGCACCAGAGTGAGGAGCAAATGATCTTTTCAGAAGTAAAAGGAATTGAAAAATGAAGGATTAAATAGTTTACTCTCTGAGGCTAAAATTACAGGTATTGAGTGCTTTGTCTCTTGTATTGGGAGGGAAACCTTTATTGTTTGTTGCAAGTTGTTCACTTGAGAAGTGCAAGAAGAAAGGCCATTTGGATGAATTACCTTGTGTCTTGTTTGTACTAATTCCACTTCTATACCTCTCTGTCTGCCTGCCTTTCCCCTCATTTTGGGCATGAGCGATGTACCCCCATTCACTTTGATAGAAGCACCATGGTCTTGGAAAAATTTAACCTTTTTCATATGCTATTATTATAATTTGGTTTATTTCTCTGGCCATGCAAAGATGAGAACAGCTTGCACAGAGCTTGAGATCTTAGCGATGAAAAGGGAGAAGCTAAAGGAAAAAAGTAACTTTGGGGAGAGAGGTGAAAATTGTTAGGTTTAACTTCAGATGCCTCTGTGCCTTACACAAGTGGTTGGGCAGTTTTGATCTGGGGTTCTCTGAAACAAGCCTCAGGTCTCAGGATGCCCTCAGGAGCCTCAGCTGTCAGCTTGGACATCCAAGATGCCTAAAGTGGGGGTCATCCTGCTCTTCTTCACCCTCTATCCCCTGCGTCGTGCACATCTACCGGAGGTGGAGAAGGTATACACCTTAGTATTGAAATGTTTACAGTAGGGCTATTAGGTTGGTTTAATATTGAAGTAGTTTTAAAAACAACCAGGCAAGCAAGACACTGGCTACTGGTAAAATGACTCTGGGAAAATGCCCGGGGGGGGAGGGGGGGATTAAGATATGCTGAAGCTATTAGCTAGGAAGATCCTACCTCCTTAGCTCCTTAGTTTGTTTTGCCAGTGTTAAGAAGGAACAGATCAAAGGAACTGTAAACAGTTAAAAAAACCCTCTGCAGGCAGAAAGAAGGCAGTTGTTCAGGGGCTGCTCAATGGGAGCAGACACCTGCCTGTGAGTTTACAGAAATCTCAGCTTCTTAGCAGTTCCTAAAACATGTGGTGGTGCAGGACTGAGAGAGGAGAGACATATGTCCTCTTTTGTATGGATTTTAGAAAATACTATGCTGCCTGTCTCCTCTTGGTAGTAAACTGTATTTTGATACCAGAAAGCTGTTTCATGGGGCTTCAGGGCTCCCTGAGTGCTGTCCTGAGGAGCTGCAGTCTCCAAACCCTGGTGAGTGCTTTTGGAGAGGAAGAAAGGATGCAACAGTGCTGGGGAGCATATCTGTCACTGCTTGCCAGTCTGTTGTGTGCTGACCCCTGCACGCACGGGAAGCAGTAAATCCTTGCTGGCCCTTGAGGAGGAGGGTGTTATGGGACTTGGGCAGGTAAGGTCAGGCACCTTCCAGTCCTCCAGCAGCAATGCTGCATCCTTTGCAGGAGGCAGCTGTGGCTACTGGTGCCAGCACAACCTTCAGTTCAAGGCGTGTAGCTCAAGGAAGCCTGAGCTTTTTGAGCAGTCTTCTCTTCAGTCTGTCCCTGCCTTCTCTTGAGGGTTTTAAGAATCTACTTTTCCAGTAGACAAGAGTCTCAGTCTTTCCCCTTGTGCTTCCTTGCCTATCCCACTCCAGAAAAAAGAGATGCTTGGCCTTGCTGGCAAGACAGCCTGTCATAAATCTCTGCAGGCCAGACGGTTTGTAATTTATTGCTCCCCTACCTCACCAGGTATTTTCAGATTATTTATGCTACTTGCTGGGTTGCCTTTTGCTGTCTGTTTTCCCTTTCTTTGCCTTCTTCTAGCAAAGTATTTATCCAAGGCCTTCCACACATAGAAAAAATTCTTCAATTTAGAAGCATCAGTTTCAAAGAATTCCATCTCTTATGCTTTAATATGGTTTGTCCCTCTTGACTTTGACTTCCCTGTAATAGGAACCTGTGTTGCAGAGGAATCTGTGGCTATTAGGTTGCCTACTGCATCTGGTAGAAGTGTTATGTGAAGCAACAGCCTCTGAATTTCGGAGGCTTAAACTGTGTCCTTTCCTGGATCTCTCTTGCCACATGTCACTTCTTGTATGTGAAGTTGTTTATTTGGCTAGATGATGGTAGTCTGTGGCTTTTGCTATCTCTGCAGACGCATATGGTCCTGCTGATAGAAAGCACTGTGTGTCTGCCTGAGATTTGCAGGTGACAGTGGCATGTGCAGAAAGAAATGGGTGGAGCTGGCTGCACTTTACAGCACGCATGGCACTGCAGAATCCCTATCTGTGGGAATTGCTAGTCAGCTCTTATCGGTCACATCCCAACGCAGTGAGTTGTAGAAATCAAATTAGCAGGCAAGTCAATTGCTTACGTCAGTCAGAAGTTTTGCACTGGGAATGATGTGATAGGCCAGGGCCCCTCGCTGGGGAGTATCTCTGGGTTTGATTATGAGGGTTGTAACAAAATGAAAACCTGACAGTGCAGTTTTGTTTCTGTCTTGCCTTTTTTACCTCCTTTCTCCAGAACATTCATTCTCACTGTCATTTGGGGCAAGCAAAGCAGAGGATTTGGCCTTGCTGTGAAAGCAGAGAAAGCTTTGCCCTGTTATTTTATAAAACAAGTTGTTGTGACATACCACTTGGTTCCTCACATCTCTCGGTAGTTCATTAGTCTGTTACTGTACAAGCATATTAAATGACAAGCTGAAAATCACAAGACAGTACAGCGATCCATTAAAATTTGTAAAGGATATCAAATATTCAAAGTAAAGGATGTAAAAAGAAGCCGTTTGCTGTAAATACCAATACCTGTAGTTGCACCAACATAATGAAGTGCTGTTCGCTGCCAAGCAGCGGACAGCTGCTGACAAACACATGGCTGTGGGAATCCCTGCAGTTATTTATTTCCAGAGAACTGCTACTGCTTCAGCAAAAGGTCTCCTTCAGAAACTCCAGCCTGTCATGTGAGCCTCTTCTCCTAAACAAGCAACATGGATAACTTGAAATTAGAGGCAAGATCAGTTACTTTCAAGCTCTCAGTGGCGCAAGGCATGGTCTTACTAATTTCTCATGTATACTGCAAAAGCAATGGACTCTGGCTTCACGTTTTTGGAGGGCTGTTCCATTTTTTTGGTTTTTCCCTGGATATTCAAGTCACGTGTCATGATACCCTCTGGTAATTCTGAAGTTTCTTTATATTAACTTCCCAAGGGCAGGCAGCCCGCAAACTAAGGTTTTAAGGGCAGGCCTTCTGAATAAAAGCTTCAGAGCTCACATCAGCTCTTTCAACAGTAAATCCCAAATTCAAGTTTCAGCTTCATCCCACCGTTTGGAAGACTGACTAGGTATATATTCAAAACCTAAAAGGTGGAGTGGATTCTCCATTGCTTTTAAGTGTGTTTTTCAGAAGGATAATTATCTTCACTGTTAATAGGTATGTGTTATTTTTGCTGTGGTTTTGGTTTCCAAATACTTGTGCCTTGTTAAGGCTTTGTCTGTTAGTAATACAGTCCCCAGCCTCCTCTATCCAAATCTGTAATGAATTAGTTTCTGAGGCTTTTGTCTGTAGCGATTCTAAAAATAATTTCTTATTGGAATCCAATTGAATCTGAGGGAAGCGAGGTGATAATCAAATGATGTCACCCTCACTTCTTGCGCTGCATCTTGCTGCTTGCCAAAACTAGCAACTGTTGCTATGTACCCAGGGGAAGGTGATACTCCCAACCTTGTCTTGGTGCTGGAAAGCACTCCTTTCTCTAGTGCTTGTCAGGCCCCTGAGAGCTAATGATGTCTGTCCCAGGCTTTTCATTGTACTCTTACTTGTTGGGATGGCCATGGAGGAATGTGAGTCGTGTCCTGTGGGGTGCTTTGAATTCTTCCTGAAGAAGACCATTTCTCACTACCACTGCCAGTCTTGGAGAACTGATGTGGTTTAGCTTGTGAAGTGCAGTGCCTGAGCTGTACGATAATGTCTGTGAAAATCTGTGCATCGGAACGATGGTAGTACACCATGATGCTTCCCAGCCAGTTTAGTTCTTGTTTTCAGTAGCACCCCTGCACACTTGGCTGATGGTGGGACTCTTCCCCCAGCTTTTCTCTGGATACTTCCAGAAGATCAAAAAATCCCACCAGACCAGGAGGACTCATTGTCACGTTCTTCAGTAGCAATCCCAATCCTGCTCTAGCAGCAGGTGGGTGATGTAGCAGGTTGCTCTTCTCTCCAGTAAGAGTCAGCATGGGCTGGGGATTTAGTACCTGGCAGATGCTGTTCAGCACATTACAAGGTCCAGTTGTCAGCAAGACCAAAGCTGTGATTTGTTTTATTTTTATGCCATGCTCTCCTAGTAAACGTCCTGTTGGGGTGTCCCAGATCTGCTGCTAATAGGGCTTCTTACTGGTGGTGTGTGCTCACAAAAAGGGTAAATGCTCCTCCTGACAAGCGTGTGACAGCTATTAATACTCACAGGCATTAGGTTCTGGCACTGTTACCTCCCTCCTGCCAGCACTGCTCCTCTGCACGGCAGAGCACTGGGCTTGCAGAGACCTCTCTGACATGCCCAGCATCGCGCTGACCTCTCTGGGCCCGTGCCTGGAACAGAGCAGGAAGGTCTGTCTGTACTCCGCTGTGCTGGTTGGCTGGTTTGTCTGGAGCTGTGGGATGTTGTGCCCTCCTCGGTCTGTGCCAGCTGGCCCCTTTCTGGTGGGAGGGCAGCTGCAGGTATGGGGCTCTCCCAGCCCTAACTGCGTCCCTGGATGACTTCCACCCACCAAGGACTCTGTGTGTAAACCTGGGAGTGAAACAACTCAGATGTTCATAGGGCCTTGGTTAGCACCAGCATGTCTTGGCAGCTGCTTCCTGCCCTGTCTGCATTTAAAAGGGATTGCTTACGGTTTTTTTGTCTCCACTTTGCTACAGTTGTTTTCTAAATTTGCAAGTTCCATCTTTGCGTTTTTGGGCAGTGTAAGGGTGCTGGATTGCAGGCAGCCTGAGATACAGTCATGGGCTTGTACAGGACTCCATTTTTAATATTAAGCATGCATGGTTGCAAACGGCACTGTGCCTGGTTCTAGCCATGCCCTAATTCTGGGGAGGGAGCAGGGGATGGAGAAGGGGCACAGCAGAAGAAAGCTCTCTGTGTTCAGTGGCTGGTGTACCAGAATGATGAGGTGGGGTTGAAGAACTGAAGCATTTTATGTCATTATAATTCTCAAGGACTCTTTTCCAAGAAGGTACACTGTCCCAATAAATAGCAGCAGGCCAGAGCTAACTGACATGTACGTGCCCATAAATGTTGAAGTTATTTAAAGTTATTGAAGTTATATAGCCTTTTACCAGGTGAAAAAATCAAAGTTATCTAGGTGGAAACAAGGAGAGGAGTAAAAGTGGGCAGAATACCAAACTGTGACTCGTTCAAAGTAGCTTGTGAAAGTATCTTGAGGTCGTCTTTCCTAAAAGCCTTTGAAATTCAAAGACTATGGACTCTTGCCTCTTGGGACATGGACCAATTCCTTCTCTTCCTCCTGGCAGGTGCTGCCTAACAGTTGCCCTTTATTTCCTCTTTTGAATACCCCTGAATCACAGAGCTTGCTCATTCTGCTTTTTCTCATTCAGGCCTAAAACCTTAAGGACAGTGTCAAAGTAGTGAAGAGGACAGCATGTACTGGATGCTAGAGTAAAGGCAGGGGCATGGGCAGGAGGAAAAGATGACCCTGTCTCTAGGCTTCTGTCCTAATCCTGCAAACTTTTTCTCCAGTTTTGCAGAGGTCAGCCAGACTTCCTGCGTGAACAGCAATTACTTGCTATTCAGCATCATGCTCGGATTGTACTCAAAGTAATCATAATAACATGGCTAGAGTTTGTGATAAGGCATGGATGGGGTGCTTTAAGCCAAATGAATGGAGAGGCTGCTGAAGACATGTGTGGGATTAATTAAATAGAAGTTTTGCTTGTTTGGCAAGCAGGGCTGACTTAGGCCAAAGTCTGGAACTCAAATAAAGTGTCTCCCTAAAAAGAACATAGAAATGCAGTGCCACCAGTGTCCAGTGTGCACTCCCTGGCACTGGCCCCAAGGAGGAAGGTTAGTCCAAGATCTTTTCAAGAATTATCTGTCCAGGTGACCCAGTTCCCTGTGTGCTGGTATCTTGTGTAATCCCATGTTTGTCACTGCTATCAAATCAGGAGCCAGCGTTTTGAATCACCCTGTACTGCTGTTGCATTTGTGATTATGTTGTTAGCTCTTGCAGTGGGAACCGTCTGAGGCCTGGAGCTCCAGAGCAGCTCAACCAGTGCGGCCCAAAGGCATAGTCATTGCTCACAAGTGTGGCACTGGAGCAGCAGGAAGGAGGTGAAAATGGCCAGAAATTTCACCCTGTTGTGCTGGAATGCCATATGAGTACATTCAGGGTCTCCTAATACAGAAGGTCTGGCAGGTAACTGCAGTTGGTCTCCTGGAAAATCAGCTTCATTCTTTGCTGTTCTACTGAACAGGCGTTTTCTGTCATATGCCTATGTTAAGCTACTTCACTAAAGTGCAACTTATAAGTGACATGGAGTCCAAAGTGCCCAACAGTTCTACAACATTGGAAAAAAAGATGCTCCTCTATGCCTATAGCTTTATGGTTTCTCACCATCTTGACTATAATTTCTTTTGACACGATCATTTAAGGGCAGTGGGGCGGGGGATCAACTCTTCAGCCTGAGTTAATAGGAACCCAAGTGCTGCCTGTTCTGCCCGTGCAGGCAAAGTGCCACAGGGCAACAGCTGACATAGCTGGCAGCTGCTGCAGATGCAGAAGACAAGTACTCATCTGCTCCCTTGCACTGTCCTCCCCCTCTGTTGATAGCATTCCTGTTTGTCCTGATGAATCCTTATGTGGCTGTACCTGTCTGCTTGAAGGCCCAGAGGATGGTGAAAGGCTGGGCTGCTTCTTAGCCTCTTCCTTGTTATCTATGTGTCACAGGAGGAAAAAACCTAGACAGAAATAGGTTGTCCAGGGTCATCCCAATGATGATGCCAACAATTCATAGCTGAAGTGTTTGATTTGTTAACTTTATAAAAAGATGCCATTAAATACTGTATTTAGCTCCTCAGGGGAAGTAGCCTAGTTTCTTTTTCATTTTCCTTTTCTCATCCCTGTTTTAACATTAGTGACTCAGCTGTCACTGTGCTTTGGGAAGACCATTGGGGTTATAGCTGTGATTGGATGGTACCAAGAACCCATTTCTGCTGAAAATAATTATTATGGTGCATTTTCATCTCAAAAGTCTGATGTAAAACTACTGGAAGCTTTTCATTAACTTTTTCAAGCTTAGAAACTTGCCTGTGAATGAAATTGGAAATTTCTGTGTATCTCCTCTTGTTTATCCTTCTCAACAAGTCAAAGTCTGGCAAAGACTGGTGCATACCTAACCCTACCGACTGAGGACATTCCTGTTGAAGTCCACAAAGCATTTCACACGGTATGCATTTAGATACACGCAAAAGCTTTTGCAAGTAAGATTCTCACTTTGCAACAGGGCACATGATCAGATCCTATGAACAGAATGAGTTTCCACCAACTCTGAAAAAAATCTGACTAGAGGCAGGTGTGAACTCCTCCATCTCCCTAATTTTTTCATTCTCTACTTTGCTAATCTTAACCAAAAAAACGTCCTGGTTCATTTCTGGTTTGCTGGCTATCCCATCTCCTCTAAACTTTAATCACAGGAAAAAAAGAAGGAAAAAAAAGGGCATAGGGAGAGTGTGTGTTAACCTGTTCTGTGTTTTGCATATCAGCTCCTATTCTAGAAATATTAGCAGACTTGTCATGATGTATGTGCATACATGTTGCTTAGGGTACTTTGTAGTGGGTCCCTTCCCTTTCTCAGAAGGAGGGAAAATATCCCCCTGTGCATTTGCCCTCATCTGGTCAGCTGCAACTTGAAGGTACTTGTTTCTTATGTACCTTTGTTATGAAAATGATACTTGGCATACCTAGGAGGCCTTGCATTCTTGAGCTATGAATACTGTGAAGTGTCATAAGAAAAAGATGATGTACAAAGGCACAATCATTCTTAGCATCATCCCTTAAAATTTCCCTTGTGTCTTGAACATGTAGGTGTTGAAAATGGACTTACTTCAAGCAGTGTAGTTCCACTAACATAACTCAATATTTTCCACCTAAAAGCAGTATGTTACATGTGTCCATCCAGCCCACCTGGGGTCTGGGACCAGTTTCTCTGAGAAGCAGAAATTCATCCTCCTGTCCAGTGCTGGAGACTGGACAGGCAGATGAATCCATCTGGAAGGATTGTGTGGCCATCTCAGTGTACATACGTCTTCTGGAACTCCAAGGCACATAGATTTTGATTGAGCAAGTCAATAGTTACCATTTTCCAGGGCAGGGGATGGTGTCTGTGAAGTGACACCATCTCAGGGTACTGAGAGGTTGCCTCAGTCCTTGTCCTGAAGGGCAAGTAAGGCAAAGCTGGTTTGTGCTAGCAAATGAAACCAAAGCAAGTCTCTCAGTTTTATCTTCTGTGCATCTTTATTGAGTTGAAGCTTCTTTGTTTGCCAGTTGAGGCTGTAAACTTCCACATGCAAGTGTCTTCTACTTCTGCAGTCTTTCCCATAATGGGAGTTCAACCAGACTGCAACCTACAGTGCAGGTAATTCTTGTCCTAGTACCTGGTGACAGCCCTGGCTATTGGTACTGTCAGGGTTCTCAAAACCATCACCCTGTGGCCCTGCAGTTGTCTCTGAAAAATGTCCTAGTCCGAGTGATACAAGGACCTCACTGTGGCCTGAATGTTGGCTGCAGGAGGGATTACTCATGTGAGCAGGTTCAAACCGGGAACATGAAAGGGCTCCTCCACTCATTGGTCTGCTATTTGGGCTCTGGTGTCAGGGTGGGGTGCTAACACAGCATCGTGAAATGCCAAAGCATTTTGGCACAGCCCAGCTTTAGGCCCAACGTTTAGCACTTACAATTATGATTGTATTGATGACAGTGATCTTAGTTTCTCAGATTAGGTAAGTAGCTTAAAAAGTAAAAAAACCCCAAAAAATAAAGATAAAAAGATGACTTTCATAGCTGTGCGTTTACCTGGGTTGTGAGGTTTCTGGGATGGTGCTGTTGCATGTGAAACAGGAATGTCCTGATTGCTGTAGCAAAGGGCTGATTCACTGGCAGCATAGGAGGTGTCATCTTCCCTTTTGTCAGCTCCTCAGGTACATTTCACCCTTGCAGTAAACAGAAAATTGATTTTTAAAAATCCGGTAAAACCAGTAACATGCAAGTCATGCCTGACCTGGAGCTGCCCAGGCTGGGTAACGAGAGGTAAGTTTTAGGGCTGTAAAAAAGCTTTTCTCCATAGGGGGGGAAAGAAATAAAATCAAATGCTGTCAACTTGGAGGTTGCAGCTAGGGCATCACAGTGTGGAAACTAAAGCCATGTGCCTCAGCAGTGAGTCTGTGGGTAAGGCAGGTTTTGGGGTGGGGTGTCACAGAATCAAAGAATGGTTTGGGTTGGAAGGGACCTTAAAAATCATGTGGTTCCAACCCCACTGCCATGGGCGGGGACACCTGCCAACAAGACCAGGTTGCTCAAATCACTGTCCAACCTGGCCTTGAACACTGCCAGGGATTGAGTAGCCACAGCTTCTCTGAGCAACGTGTTCTTCGCTCATAGTGAAAAATTTCTTCCCTATATCTAATATCAGTCTCCCCTCTGTCAGTTCAAAACGATTTCCCCTTGTCCTATCACTACGTGGCTCTTGTAAAAGTCCCTCTCCAGAGTTATTGTTGGCCCCTTTAGGCACTGGAAAGCTCCCCAGAGCCTTCTCTTCTCCAGCCTGAACAAGCCCAACCTCTCTCAGACTGTCTTCATAGGAGAGGTCCTCCACCCCTTGGACCATCTTTGTGCCTTCCTCTTTACTTGCTCCATCAGGTCCACATCCTTCTTATGCTGGTGGCCCCAGGGCTGGATGCAGTGCTCTGGATGGGGTTTCGCAAGAGCAGAGGGAGAGAATCACCTCCCTTGAACTGCTGGCAACAATTCCTCTGATGCAGCCCAGGACGTGGTTGGCTTTCTGGCAGGCTCATGTTACCAGGTCATGTTGAGATTCTCATCAACCAACACCCCCGAGTCCTTCTCCTCAGGGCTGCTCTCAATCCATTCTCTGCCCAGCGCATATTTGTGCTTGGGATTGTCCTGACCCAGCTGCAGGACCCTGCACTTGGCCTTGTTGAACTTCATGAGGTTTGCACAGGACTACCTCTCAAGCATGTCAAGGTCCCTCTGGATGGCATCCCTTCCCTCCAGTGTGTTAACAGCACTACTTGCTGAAGGTGCACTTGATCCCAGTGTCTATGGTCCAGCGCAGTGTGCCTGTGGAGGTCAGATTCAAGACTGGGCTGAAGAAAGACTCCTGCAGTAAGCCCACCTCCCTGCTGTTCGTATAAAAGCGGTGAGGAGATGGATGTTTTTGTCTGCCCTTGTCATCTGGCATAATATGAACTTGATTTATGTATGTAGAAAGCAAGTCTGTATGATTTTTCAAATATGTTCTTAAATGCAGTGTTTAAAGTATGTTTCCCAGAGCAGAGGGAAAACATGGAATGACACTGAGAGGCTACACTGAGAGGTATGACACTGAGAGGTGTGACACTGGGAGGACCCATGTGTTCTTAGGACAAAAGCAGAATGAGTGTCGGAGTACATCAAAAGGAAAACTGTTCACTTTCTGCTTTCAAAAGGCATTAATATTTTACAGCTGCCAGTTTTGAAGAGTGTGCAGGTATTTATTGGTAGTGCCACAGCTACCCAGTCCTGAGTCTTGAAGGAGGAGATACCTGTTTTTCAAGTTGTTCTGTTCTCTTGTCCCTTGCCTCCTAATTCACACCCTGTCCACACCAATCAGCACTGCACTAACTCCGTGACTATCTGGAGTTGTGGTTGTGTGTTTCTACACAGGCTGCCATTCCCATGAGGCTCCCAAGGGTTTTTGCCCCTAAAAGACATTGGGTCAGACCCACCAAGAGTCATACTTAGGTGTGTTCCTGGCTTCCCTTGGTGCTTGGATGCATGGACCAGGGCCTGTCCCTTTGCTTCGTCATCTGCCAACTGAAGCGCATCATATTTTCAAATGCACTTTTTAAGCAGATAGTATCTTCAGGTTCAATAATAAACTAATTATGTGCTTAAAATAGCACAGGCGAGGGGTCCTGTTTCAGATTAGTCTACATAGCAGAAATGCCGGGGGCTGTTCTGGAGATTGCTTGAAGGCTTTCTTGCGAGAAGGTCTCAGGTGCTTGTGCCGGCTGTTGAAGAGCTTATTCAGGACTGATCAAACTCAGTCAGGCGACAGCATATCAGATCTATTCCTCTCATCAGTCACACGTCAGCCATAACTGTCACCAGATTTGCAATTTAATATGTGCAGCTCAACACTTCCAATTAATCCAGCTTGGGTATTTAACAATCTATTATTTCAGAGCTAGCACTTCACTGAGCCACGTGCGAGGCAGCCCTGCACTTCAGTAAGGCAGGAGCCCTGGAAGGCTGTTCTCTTGCACACAGATTTTGCTCTTTCCCTGGCACTGTGTGGTGGAAGTTATTGCTGGTCTGGTTGCATTTCGCAGGCTTAGGAAGTGCTAAAAGAAATCAACACATGACCATGAAAAAAATGTCAAAAAATGAAGATTATAATAGGTGATTCAGCAATGAGAGGCTTCTGTGATCTTCCATGGGAAGCTACTATTTTTAGTGAATTATTATAAGCTGTAGCATCACTCACATTTATTTTTGAAGGCATGAAAGAACGCCCATACGTGTTTCTAAATAGTCGATGTATAGTAACGGCCATATGCTGAGAATGAGCAAAAATAAAGCTGAGCACTCTGGTTTCCACACCGCCGCGTGAGGGTTGGGCTGGGATCTGTGCATCTAAGAAACGAAAAACAGAGGCTTTTTTAGTTTTTTTTCTTCTAGTTGTTCTTTCTAGCAAAACAAACCCCAAGCCTTGGGGGTGAAAGTCTGCCTCAGAGTAAAACTGCATTGTTTTCATTGAGGTCTAACTGGGTGACCACTGAGGTTTGTGAGGACTCTTCCAGTAGCTTCAGCAGCTGGTGGACTGGGGCCGTGCTGACAGTGGTAGCTGTTTTTATGACACTTACTGTACATATATTTGGGTTGATGAGTTGCGTGTGCCTGCGCTTCTTGTGGGGCTCTGGCACGGAGGAGGAGGAACGCAGCAATGCTGTGCTGAAAGGGCTCCACAAATACAGAGTGGCGTCATTTCCGAAGTTCCTACAGTGGAAAAGCTTCAAAGGCTGGGGCTTGCCATTAAGAAAAATATAAAAGAATAAAGGTGCTGGTCACACCGCTCCTGAACAGAAATGAAAACTGTTTTGATCCGAGTCTGCAAAGCCCCCGCTGTGCATGTCTATTGCAGCCTTTTTGTATGCAACTCCTTGGGTTTAAGTTCAGTAAGGGGCAACATCTTCCACTTCCTCGCTGTGTTTGTGTCCCAGTCAAACCTGCACTGAGGTGCCTTGGGATTTTCACAAATCAGCACCTTGCAAGAGCCATGCCTTAAAGTAAATGCCTGCTGATAATTAAGTTAAATCCTTTGATGGAAATCAGCTGTGTTCTTCCATTTTGGGCAGCTGTGAGATGAAGTGTGTGGAAGGGAGTAAAAAAAGGCAGCTCTTGACAAGGTGCCTTTAGCAGCCTTCTGATGTTGGTGCTTGCCTCCAGATTCCCAAATCCTGTTTTAGCATGGAAAAACATCAGTATAGCATGCAGAGGCAACACTGTATTTTAATGGGCTTCCTATAGTAAATGGTACCTGGGGCACCTGTCTCCTGATGCTGGGAGAAGTTGCTGAGGAGACCAAGTTTGTTCTTGCTCCACAGCTGCATTAGTTAAAAGTACTAGCGTTTTCCTCATTCTCTGCTTCCTGTCTCCCACACACCCAGTGGAAAAAAATATATGACAACCAGCATGCTCTGCTCACAGCAAAACAAATGTTATTTATTAGAGTCCTCCTGCGGTCAGAGGATATCTGACTGTAAAATAACTGGAGATTTTCCTGCTAACTGGAAGCGTGATGCTCTGAGACAATTTCCAGGCAGTGTATATTTTCAGCTAAGTTTTATTTGCGTCAGTGTAGTGATTTGCAATATCACTGTTTGCAAAGAGTGAGGCAGTAGTTGTTTCAGCTACAATTAATTTTTAAGGTTGTTTTTCTCTAATTAAAAACTTGATTAAGTTGTAACTCAGTTCCCATAGCTCTATGCACCGAGATGTTTTTTCTTTTCGAAAGGGAGAGCATGAACTTCCTTGGCAGGCACGTGGCTCACATACTGTCCTTGTGGCAAGGAGCAGCTGGGGCAGTGGGGAGTGAGGCACATGTTGTTAGGGAGGGCTTGTTTTCCCCGTGCTAATCACCTTCTCCTGTTGTAATTTGGCACGGCATGGCACCCTGTGTGTAGGATGGAGGCAGATCAGCGGATTGCTTTCCTATCTGAGCCAGCACATTTCAGGGGATAAATCTTCGTCGCACTTTGTGTTCTCCCAGGGAGCTTTAATATCCCTCAAGGCTTTCTGCTCTTCCTAGGCGTTGGGAACGATGGGCAGAGACAGAGGCAGAGAGCTAATTGCAGCAAGGGCCTCTTCTAGCCGTTCCCCTACCACCAAGGTCAGCAATACTTCTTTGAAGACAGGATGAGGAAGGGAATCCATGGAGCCACCCTTCAGATGCTGAGCTGACTTTTTCTCCCTAAATCTGTAGGGATATTTTTCCCCCTTTTCCTGCAGGAGGGCATGCTTGAGTAGGGCTGAGCCTGTGTCACCCTTCTTGTACTTTCCAGGGCTATGAGGATGGTAGCCTTTGCCAGCCAGGTGTGAAGGGATGTACCCTGCAGGACCCTGGTACACTCTTACCACCTGCTTCTGCTGAACATTTGGTGGGATTTGTGGAAGCTGCCTTGGGAACTTGCAGATGATACCAAACATCGAGTATCAAATACATTAGGGTGTCAGGAATGATTTCTTTTTCTGTGTGTAATTTGTTTAATGCTCCCCCCACACCAACTTCCATAACTTTGAAAGAATATAAGAACCTGGAATACATAATATTTGGGTTTATATGGAAAATATGTATGTTGATACAACATGGATGGATGGATATTGTGGGAGGACTTTCCTTATGATTTAGTTCTTGCTTTTACTCTGGTGCATCTCTAGAGCACCCTCATTACTTTATGAAATTATATGTATTTTTCTAGTTTGCAAAAACCTCATGGGTAAGAGTTGGCAATTCTGAGACCTTTTTGGGTTGGGGATTTCAGAGTTCCTTGAGAAGAGCAGCACTGCACCCTTACAGAGCTAGGCAGAAAATGACTGTATGGAACCAACAGATTGGTACTTCCTAAAGATCTCCTTGCATAGACTCGCAAATCCCTTTCACCAGAAATTCCTACATATGTGCACACAATTGGCAACTTTAATTATTGGGAGTCACTATTTCCTTGATTACTTGCAGTTGAATCTCATTGGGGACTTTAAAGCAAGCAAAGTGTAAAGCTGGTAGTTGAAGCAAATTTTGCATTACCTTATGAGAAGGCACTGGTCTGGATGGGTGGCCGAAATATGCTAGGATTATTCACAGCCTCCTGTTTTAGCAATAGCTGAATGCAAAGAAAGCAGTTTGTTTCATTTTGCTTTTCTTAAAGAAATAAGCTTTAGTGGGAGACCCTCTGTAGGGGTGTTCACCCCAGAGGAGGTTTGTGCTACAATGTTTTGAGCAAGGTGACATAGGTTGGAAGCTGGAATTCAAGTGAGCAAGCAGAGCCATGGGGAAGAAGGGCTCCCCGCAGTCAGTGGAGGTTAATAAACTGGAGTTATTTTCATGGTTTCTTTTCAGTGGTGTTACATCTGATGTCTGTTGTTACTGTGTGGCCAACCAACAGCTTCATATGGTGAAATTAGAACATTAAATATGTTAATACAGTATAAAATAAAGTGTAATTCTCTCAAGTGAGCATTAGCAGCATTTATGGGTCTGCAGATAGCATTTGTTTTTCTCCCGTCATGTCCTGGTATCCCACTTGTTAAAATAAACAACTGCTTTCGATTTATAGCCTTAACTTTCCAGTTTAGGAGCCTGTATCTGAAATAACGAATTAGCTACTCAGTAGAAAACGCTGAAATAAAACCAGACCAGTGTGTAACTTGGACTCGGCAGCCACCAGCTGCACCTCATCTTGCTAATCTTTAGGCTTTTAAGAGTTAAGTTACACAACTCTTTTTATTTTTAAAGCGAGTGGATTCCTTGTTGCGTTGTTGAGGATGATAAATTGATACCACATGTTGCTCCCAGACAAAAAAGACTCTGTACTGCAGTGGAAGCACTTGCAGCTGGTGTCTGACTTAATGGACGGGCTCCACAAGGTAAACATGGCTTGGAAGAGGCCGAAGCAGGCACGGGAAGGGGGAATTTTCTCCATTTTAAAGGCTCAAGCATTTGCTGCTGTTCCCTGACCGGGGCTGAGTGTTGAAATAATGTGCAGTCCTGTCCTCCCCGGGAGACTCCTTCAAATGTTCATACCGAATGAGGTATATGTCATTTTGGCAATGTTGGAGTGTCCTCTCTGGGAGTTTACCCGTTTGCAGTTGTGTCGGAATATCAAGGGAGACACGTGTAATTAGGACATGGTAGTTGATTTTATTTATTTCATTTTTGTGAGCAAAATGTGGCTGGTTCCCTCGAGGAACATTAACTGAACAAAATGCAGTGTGCAGTACACAGGGGTGCAGTGTGCCGACATTTGTGAAAGCTGAGAGCATGGTCCTGAGTTTGGGCAAGCTACTGCTATTCCTTGTGTTGCTGCCCTGGCTGCAGGTGGGCGCCCACCCCACTGCACCCCTTCTCCTGAAACCATTGGCCTAAGCCATGCAGAGTAGTAGCACTGCTTCCCTGTGGCACTAAGCGACCCTCTGCTCACACAACACCTGCCCTGCCTCATGTATTCCTCGGCCCTAGGTCTTCCTCATCTCCACAGCTGGTCATTCTTCCCTGCAGGACCACTTCCCCAGGGGGCTGGGACCCAGCTGGGCTGGGCTCACTGCCATATGGGATGCTCTTGATCTTGTATGCAGGAACCTTGGGCTTCTGGCTCTTCGCAGAGCACACAGCATTCTTCAAGTCCAGTATAAATAGTAACACTAATAAAGGGAGGAGCTCATTGTATTTCTTTTCTACTCTGCTCTTGTACAGTCCATATGTTGTACCCATCGGTGGTATCTGAGCTCTTTCCAAGGTGTCTGCAGCCTGGCTAGCATCTGTCCCATCTACGTATGGTCTCCAGGGCAGATGATGGAAGTTCCTTTATAGATCTTTTAAAGTTTCTCATTGCATTTTGGCATGGAAAAATGTGTTATGTTTCCATCATCATGGCCTAATCTCTCCCCCACATAAGTCGAAGATAAATCCTCATTAATTTGATCAGCAGCAAGTTCAACTGATTAACTGTATTTTCGTAAGATGTATTTTCTTTGCTTCCCCACCTCCTTCATGGTTTATCGCATTGTCATATATTACTAGTGCATGTGGTTGTGAGCAAAGATTGTCCCATGATATTTTCCTATAATTTAAGCAGATGGAAACATTATTTGACAGCTCCGAAACCAGGTAGAAAACACAGTTATTTACATCCTATGCAGCCTGGTAGCACAGCACAACAGCCTTTACTAATGTGAGTTGTCAGTCTCGGTGACTCCCGTAGGAAAACTTGCATGTGAAAGGATAATGGGATCCAGCCCTAATTTGATTTGGCAGAGCATCCAACACAAGGAGAAACCGAGAAACTCAGATACTGTTGCTGAAGAGGTTAGCGGAGGAGGTTACATGAAAGAAGTGGGTTTTAAGGCAGTGTTTGAACAGAGGGTGGAGATAGGGTACACAAAAATAAATTGGCCCATAATTATGCTTAAGGAAACAATCTTCCTACAGAAGAAAAGTAAAGAAAAACAGAAGCTGGAGTGTAAGTAGCATATTGCTTAATGTAAAGGAAAACAAACTGCTCAGATTTTTTATAACCACCAATTTTCAGTGCAGAAGTATTATTACATTATTATTTGAGCAATACCTACGCTGAGCAAAAAGATATAATAAGAAGAAAATCACACTTGTGCCTACACGTATCCACACATGCAGGACCCCTCATCCTGAAAGGTGCCTCAGTCTCACAGTTTTACCATTTAGGACTTTTCATGGGTTTAAACTAAATAGTTTCATACTACGGCTACCACCAGCACAAATAAGACATTTTATGATGAGAATACTAGAGGTTGAGAACTGTTAGCTGCTGGTACTCTGGCTGAGTGTTTCTATATCTGAAGCTATGTGGCACACTGTGTATGCCACCTTGGGTGTTTCTTTTCTGTGTTTTCTAAGATTTTTGTCATGAGAAGGAGTCACAGTTCTGTGTATTCTTATATCCAGCATTTATAGGTGGGGAGCAGCATGGTTTGCATAGCCCTTGATAGCCATGCGTAGTGGTCTAGCTCTGGTTGTCCTCATCTCCTCTTTATGAGGAGAGCTCTCCAGGCAGATGTTCTCACAAGTGGTTATCTGTGAAAGTCCTGGGGGATGCATGTGAGAGCTACCTGCACTGATGCGGTACAAGCTGGAGTATCAATATTTATATTTATTTAAAAAACAGCAGTTCTCCTGCCAGCTGGGAGAAACGTGAGCAAGTAGGCAGTGGCGCCTACTTATTAGAAGTTAGAAACAGACTGCTGCCAGACTCAAAATGTAGTTAAAATGTCATGAGTTAAATAATAAAAATCTCTTTCCTTCCTTAGACTGAAGAACTATTATGCTGCAACTCAATCCACTGTATTTTGATGGCGTAAAAGTCCCTTAGAAAAGGACAAGTTTATAGCTGAGGCACTGACTCAAACTTCTCTCGAGTATGTCTGCAAAGTCTCGTCTGCTGTTTTGTGCAAATTGTTTAAAACATAACAGTTGCTATTTTGAACTGTGGTCCATATGATTTCTCTTTTCATTAAGTGATAATCACAACCGTGTCTGCTGTCTGCGTGTGAGAAGAACTTCAGGCGTGTTTTCCATTTCACAATCTGACAAAAACCACAACACTTAACAGGGAGAAAAATGGCATTTTATACTGAAAGGAATTGTTTTAAAAAAGCTGGGCTGTATTACTTTATACATCAAATGTGTCTCCACTTCGCTTATGTCAAACGTCCATTTATACTAAGGATGCAAAGGTCAAGATGCTCGTGATTAATTTGTTGATTGATTCATTCTTTCCCCATTTAACTCTGGATTTTTTTCAGTACTTTGTAATGAAGGACACTTACTCTGAATGATCAAAAATTTGATCATGCTATGGGCCTGTGGACTTTTTGTTTTGAAAGCATGCTGATAGAACAAATGTGATTTTTTGCCTCTTTGTGGATACACCTGGTAATTGCCAGAATTTAAGAAAAAAGATCTTGTGTGACTTTTTAAACCTGAATATGTTTAACCTGGAGGAATAGCGTATCTGTTTTGTCAAAGGAATATGGGATAGCTCCAAAAATCTTTGGACTTGCACATGAAATTAAAAACAACCCAAACCTGGAAGCATTCTCACTAACAAATACTACTTGCCTGTCCTTTCTGCAAGCCATATTTTAAGCCCAAGGTCAGCAGGATGAATGGAGTGGGATTTTCATGTCAGTTATTTTGGTTTAAATCTGGAGTCTTTTCACTAGGGTACTGTGCACTGGTTTTCTTGGCCTCTTTTCTCATTCTGAGGTGATTATCGTTGTTTTGAGCCAGTGTAGGCTTTGGATGGTAGCTGTTGCTGACTAATGCAAGCAGGTAATAGGCAAGAGCAGGCGGTGCAAGGGACCCCTCAAAAGTACTGTATTTTGTAGTATCCTGTACTGTGCGGGGTATCCAACTGCATACATCAGCTTTACACAGCTCCGTTATCTAGCAGCTTAGAGGGACAGGGATATCATTGTGTGCTGTGTCACATCTTGTTTTGAAGACTATGAGGATAATATAGTGAGGGGACAGCTGGCCAGCTACTGCAGTACAGGCGTAATTCTGGTGCCTGTAATCAAGAGAGAAAGTACAGCTTAGTCATGCACAGAGCGCCTGTGGGAGAGGAACAACAGCACTTGCAGTTTCCTCAAGAATTATTATAACAAATACACAACACATGCCCATGAAGAATTAAAAAGACATTTGCAAAGGCTGTGGTGAGTGTGACTACCCCTCCTGTCAGATTTTTGCAGTGCCTATGCAGTTTTTATTTCAAGAACTGATGGCAAGATTGCTGATAGTATAAAGAGAGGTCTGTCCTGAGTCAAAAGTAAGGGAGAAACATCTAACTCCTTGCTAACAGGAGTGGAGCTCCTGAGCGGAGGAGTGGATCTGTCATGCTCCTCTCCTTAGGATGCAGCTTTTGGGAGTTTAGAGGTGGACACCAGGAGCAAGCAGCTAGTGCAAGCATGGGGCTTATTTACAGCAGCATGCTGGCATGCTGCAGTCACACTCCAGTCTTTCCATATTCACCACCCAAGAAACCCACAGTTATGTCCAAGAGGGTCTAATGCTTTTATTCATGTTGCTGTTTTCATGTGATGTTGGTTTAATGATTGAGATTTGAGCAGCAAACAAAGTGGGGTGCCAGTCTTGACATTTTGTTTTGTTCCTTTCCTGCAGAATTCTATCCGGCACAACTTGTCACTCCACAGCCGATTTGTCAGGGTGCAGAATGAAGGCACCGGGAAAAGCTCTTGGTGGATGATCAATCCAGATGGTGGGAAAGGCGGCAAGGCACCCCGGAGACGCGCTGTGTCAATGGACAACAGCAACAAGTACACAAAGAGCAGAGGGCGAGCAGCTAAGAAAAAGGCAGCCCTTCAGACGGCCCAGGAGACGAGCGAGGACAGCCCATCTCAGCTCTCCAAGTGGCCAGGGAGTCCCACCTCCCGAAGCAGTGATGAGCTGGATGCATGGACAGATTTTCGCTCCCGGACAAATTCCAATGCCAGTACGATCAGTGGCCGCTTGTCACCAATTTTGGCAAGCACTGAACTAGATGATGTCCAAGATGATGATGCTCCGCTTTCTCCCATGCTATACAGTAGTCCTTCAAGCTTGTCCCCTTCAGTAAACAAACCATGTACTGTGGAGTTGCCTAGGTTGACTGATATGGCTGGGACAATGAATTTGAACGATGGACTGACAGATAACCTCATGGATGATCTCTTAGACAATATAACACTTCCTCCCTCCCAGCAGTCACCCACGGGAGGGATGATGCAGAGAAGCTCCAGTTTTCCTTATGGTTCCAAAGGTTCAGGGCTGGGTTCCCCATCAAGTAGTTTCAACAACACCGTGTTCGGGCCGTCGTCCCTGAATTCCCTCCGCCAGTCGCCCATGCAGACCATTCAGGAGAACAAGCAGGCCACCTTCTCTTCCATTTCTCATTACAACAACCAGACGCTGCAGGATCTCCTCGCCTCTGATGCACTTAGTCACAGCGATGTTATGATGACACAGTCTGACCCACTCATGTCACAAGCCAGCACAGCTGTGTCCGCCCAGAATTCCCGCAGGAATATAATGCTCCGCAATGACCCCATGATGTCGTTTGCCGCACAGTCCAGCCAGGGCGGTCTGGTCAATCAGAGCCTGCCCCACCACCAGCACCAGTCCCACAACTCGTCTCTTAGTGGCAGCCGTGCCTTGTCCAGTTCCATCAGTAACATAGGCTTGAGTGATTCTAACAGCTTGGGATCTACCAAACATCAGCAGTCACCTGTCAATCAGTCTATGCAAACACTTTCTGACCCACTCTCAGGCTCCTCTTTGTACTCCTCTAACATGAACCTCCCAGTAATGGGACACGAGAAATTCCCAAGTGACTTGGACCTGGATATTTTCAATGGGAGCCTGGAGTGTGACATGGAGTCCATTATCCGCAGTGAACTCATGGATGCAGATGGGCTGGACTTTAACTTTGATTCCCTCATCTCAGCTCAGAACGTTGTCAGTCTGAATGTGGGGAACTTCACTGGTGCTAAACAGGCTTCATCACAGAGTTGGGTACCAGGCTGAAGGATCTTTGAGAACAGGGAAAATGGGCAAACAGGTCAGTGCCCGGTAGATGTGGCAAAATAATTGGTTCCTTAGTTTTATTGGAGTTTGCACCAAACCCTTAATAATTAGTGCACACTAATAATATTAATTTGGCTCTTGATGGCTTGCTATGTGTTGGTATGCAACAGGAACAACCAAGAAACACTTGGAGGTGTGGAGAGAAATGATGCTAAGCTATAAAAGCGGTTCAGCTGCAACACTGTCAGCACACATCTGATGCTTTGTGTCATTCCTAATTTAGGCATGAGAAATGGTAATGACAAATCAGGGAAACCAAGGTGGAATATTTGTGGGGTTTAGGAATCACAGAGCTCCAACTCGTAGTCTTTGAAGTTGCAACAGATGGATTCTTCCCTGCAGCTGATGCCACATGTAGCCAAGATGTGTTACATAGAGAGAGGGCAGTCAGTGGAGCAATGTTAATGCAGGGGAGGAGAAAAAGTGTCTTTGCAAGATCAATGCATGCACTGAGGGTAGGGAGTGTGGAACAGATCTGGACTGAATTAGAGTTGTACTGCTGCTGTGCTAGCAAAACTGTTTGGTTTTGGGGTTTTCAATTGTATTTCTTGGGGAAAGTCACCTCCAAACAACCAGTAAATGGAGAATTAAATAATGAAATAAGAAAGGTGGGATCCTCGTCCCAGGAATGTCATGGGTTTAATGGTTTAAATGCACAAAAATTGTTGGCTTATCCTCCCCAGGACTGGGGTGGGTATCGTTTTCATTTGGATTCCACCAAGAGAATGTCTGTAGGTTTGGGTTCTGACATTGGTGCTTTTCACATGTTAGCCCTCTTCAGATTAATTTTTTCCAGATTGTTGTGTTTTTTTCCATTGCTTCTTTTCCACAGCTGGGGGCATTTGAACTTGTAAACATTGTTTCTGTCATCCTTTCCTGATTCTGCAGTCTCCTGCCCATACCTCTGCCTGCTCACACGTACATGTTCACTGACTCATAGGGTAGGTGCCACACAAAGTGCCCTTTCTCCTTTGTTTATTTATTAGTATAAGGGAGTAGATTTCAAAATATAGTAGGATAAAAGGTTAGCTATAAATAATTGAAAGTGTTCTATTAACTTCAGACTAACATGTAGAGTATCCCAGTGGTGAGGTTAAACAAGGTATTTATTCACTTTGCAGCTTACTTTCAGCTCTAATTTTCTAGATGAAGGATGGAAAGGAGTTGGTGTCTTTGACTTTATGATTCTTAATCTGCCCCTTTCATCTTTAATTGAGTTTTACTTCTTGTGTTTCACAGTTAGGTGTTCAAGGGGAAGCTTTGCAGTAGGTGAACAGCAGTGGTGAACCCCCTGTATGTCTTCTTGTGTGTATGGAGTGCCCCAGGAGACAGACGTGTGCTGTGACGACTGCTGTCTGTGAGGGAGAACAGGACTGCACAGGAGTCCTCCTTTCAGCAGTTCTGCAGAGCAGCTTGCTCCAGTGGAGCGGTTGGTTTGTGCAGTCTTTTCTCTGTGAGTGGGAAGATTTTCTCTGGTTCTTTCACATCTTCTCACTCAAAGCAAGAGTGTTTCAGTGCATGGTCAGGAGACAGGCTGCAGAGGTGAGCTGTAGAGGACACCATGTCCCCCTGAACCTGCATGTCAGGGCCCTGCATGCAGCCCTGTGGCCAGGGCCACAGCTGAATTCTGGTTTTCCTTTAGTTCCAGTGCTGGAGAGCTTAAGGAAAAGGGAAAAAAGTTAAATAATTGGCTCATGAACCAGGAGGAAAGATTTGCGGAAGGTTGCACTTGCTGACCAGTTCTGTCTTCCTCCAGGTGCACCAGCTGTTTGGATTTAAAAGCCCTTTTTGCATGAAGTAAAAAGAAAAGACTAAGAACTTTATCACAGTGAGACATCTAACAGTACTGTCCGACAGACAGGGCCTAAAAAATAGATGTTACTGACACCTTTGTTTGGCACAGGTAAATAGGACAGTCTCCTACTTTCGTAACTTTGTTTGCTGTGTATAGGCAGAAGTGGCTTGTTGGGAGACCTGCCTGGGCTGTGCAGAGGAGGCACACCACACCACCTCCTCACCCATGCTCACTGCTGCCCCTTTACCCCAGCCTGTGCCATTCACGGGAAGCATATCCACTGTGATCTTTTTCAGGCTGCTCCCTCTGAATAGAGGAGCTGACGTGTCTGTATGAGAAGAGTCTCATTGCAAAGGACAGATTTATTAACAAGACAGCTCTCCACAGCAGATTACTGTCCAGTCATCTGTAGAAGCTTCTTTCACTTCCTGATAAGTGGATTGGCTGCTGCGGAGTGCCTCTGGTATCAGGTGCAAGTGCAGATGATTTCTGCTGAGCTGAGCTGGTTCAACAGCACTCTTCCTTGTCTGTTAAGCAGAGCTGTTTGAGTGTTTGTCTCCCTATGAGCATCTTGTATTTTGATAATGGCTCCTCACGTGACATCAGGTGCAATCAATCTGAATTGCTTTCTCAGTTACTTCTTTGCTTTGCTGTAGCAATAGGGACCCCTGAATTAAAGTCTTCTTTTGGCAACATTCATGAACTCCATAATGAATCTTTACAGGCTTGAAGACTTGGGAACACTTTGAGTAGGACAGCCTGGTGCTTGCTCACGCTAAATCTGTTTCAGGAGGGCAGCCAGGTGTGTTTTGCAGGCAGGCAGAAGCAGTTACAATGGATTATTGGCATACCTGGGAATAGTGAGTGCTGTGTTCTCCATGAAAAATAAGAGAAACTTTGGAGTCAGTTTTCAGGAAGGAAAGAAAGAAGCAAACCCATGGATATTTAGTTTATACATGCTGTAGGTATAGAGGGGAATTTACTTTGGAAGAAAATCAACTGCAGTTTCTTCACAGGGGAAGTAAGAAACCTGTGCAGAAAACATCACTGTTGTGGGTTTCATGGCTGTGCATGTTTGCTGCACATAAGCCTGTGCACGGTCCCTGGAGAGAGCCTTGCCTGTCCCACCATGTTGCCCTTGTGCATGTGAGGCTGCTCATGCCCAGCCTTTCAGAAATTCCTCATCGAGGCATATAAATGAATTTGGGTTTGGCTTGTGGTTTGGGGTGGGTTTTTTTCTTACAAGAAGGAAAGGAGAAAATCAATATCTCTTCTTTTGTTTTATTCACTCAGCCATAATTTTCCCATCTTAAACTGGCTGGGCCTCTATTCCTCTGTCTCTGTCTGCTTCCCAAGAGCACTGGATACGCCCTCCACCTACTCAGATAATCATCACCTTGTTTCTTCAGCTTGTTTATCAATAAAGATGTCACTATTCCCTCGCCTGTCTCTAGAATACCTTTTATTTTGAAATTAATGGGTCCTCTCTTAGCCTGAAGTCCCCCACAGCTCTGTACTTTGCTCCATGGTCCTTCTCAGCCAGCAAGTCCCAAGGAAGAGTAGTCCCAAAGAGATGGTTATGGGAGACTTTTCGGGACATTCACTGCTTCAAGTTCAGAAGCTGGTGATCAGCTACCACTTCGGCCAACATTTCCTCTGGTATCAGCCATCCAAGAAATTGCTTTTACCTGGATTATTTTAGTGATCCAGTTGACAGTAGTGCCACGCAGGCAGTGATGCTGGCAGGGCTTGGGCAGGAGGTACAGGATGGCTCAGGGCAAGTAGGGCAGTAACTTCCTGAGCTGGTTTTGCTGTCTGAAAAACTCATCTAGCTGCATCTTCTGAAAGAGATTTTAATGTGCCATTTAGGAAGATGCCTCTGGGCTCTGTGCTGGAGCCACATTGACTTGTTTGAAAACTACAAGGAAAACACTTCACAGGTCAGTTAAAGTCACTCATTTCCCTCAGCATCATCTTGGTCCTTCATCTTGTTATTGTAGCAATGGAGTGCACAAGCTACTAATAGCAGCATCATATAATGTTTGCACGATTTGATGATTAACATCTCTCATAAAGCAAAATCCTAGGAAACGTAGCAAAAGATCTTTTGGTATTTCATTACTCCATATCAGTTTGAACTACTTGCCAGTTTGTTAATTGGTGTTCATTCTGTTTCTGAGTGAAATTCATGCCAAAGACATATGATAGGTCTGAGGATGACTGTTTGCTACAATACCATCTTGAAAGTTGAAAAGATCTCCATTTGTATGGAGTTCCAAATCAGAGAGCTCTGGACAATATGCCATGAGGAAGATGATTTCTGTTCTTTACCAGAAATCTTCTGTCCTGCTTATGGAAGCTGAAATGTGGAAACCAGAATTAGTGGACCTCTTCCTTAGGGTGCTGACTGCTTTCGTACCATAGCTTCCTCCTCACTTACGTTCAGCAGTGAGGTCTTAGGGGTAGGCCTGGCAGGTTTCTTATAAGGAGCCAAGATGGTTTTGGCTGACTTTAAAATATCTGAAGGAAATTCAGGAGCAGCAAATTCTTCTGCTCCATTTCTAACAGGTTAGTGGTTAAGGAGGTGGTGCACTTCTAACATTTCAGTGTTGTTTCAGCCAGCCCAAGTTTTGAAAGGTGGTTTTGTGACTAGCTGAATGTCACACTCACCAAGTTTAGTCTTTGAACGAAAATATCCGCATGGAAAGCATATTTCACTGGGAACAGGGATCTTATTAACTCCCAAGGAGCCTGCCCCAAGCAGGCTTCTCACTCCAGGACCAAGCACCAGTGGCACAGGGACAGACTCTGTGCTTGTGGCTGCTGGAGAGGAAGAAAGGGGAAAGCTGGGCAAACCCTGCTGGGGTTGCCCCCTGTGTGATCCCACTGGCCACAGTGACCCTGGAAGCCCTATGCACACAGGGGCCAGTCCTAGACTTACAGAGATGCTGTGGCTTTTGCTGTGTGAAGGCAGCAGGAGCTGACACACAAACACAGTGAATTGTGTATTCCTTCTGGGAGTAGGGCTTTTTGGGTTCGGTGGCTTTTTAAATCTGGGTTTATGTGTTGGGGTTTTATTAACGCAGGGAAAAGTCTGTGAAAACCAGGATTACCTCTGCAGGCTTGTGTTGTGAGTATACAGGAGCTGGAGCCAGGACAGTGGTCTGATCTTGCGGTTTGGGTGTTCTTCTAGTGGTGTTTTATATAGATACATTTTTTAGTACCTCATGCTTTGTCATGTGATTCAGCAGCAATAATTAGGCAGAAACTTGCTGTCCCTGCAGATGCCAAGATTACAGGATGACATACTCTCACCAGATGACAGCACAAACTGATATTTTTAGAACAGCCCACATCAACTGGTCTCCCCAGTGCTTTCCTCCCTGGATCAGCAGCACACAGGTTTTATTACAGAATGAGTCTTCACAAACCATCTTTCTCATGTGAATGAGCCATAATGATTGTTTAGAGCTGCAGATCAGTGTTGGTCCCCAGACATGCTGTTGCCTGATAGCTGGGCTGGTTACAGGTGGTTTTTCATTTTTCTTTTCTTCTTGTGAGCCAGACTTTAAATAGTCCACCTAAAAACATTTTCTTGAAGAAGTGCATTATGAGAGATCCTTTTTTATACACATAGCATCATGCAGCTGAGGTCGAGATCTTTCTTCATAGCAATTCAGCGCTCAGCCGAGGTGATGAACTGACAGCTGGTGAGGTTTAAATCTTGTGTTGATGACAGGCAAAGAGCACAGGTATAGCGTAGGCAGCAGGAGTGCACGTATTTGAGTAGTACCATACATAAATAGTCTTTCTTTCCTGGCCTGGGGAGGGAGGATGAATGAAGGATGCTCATGCAATGCCACTCTGGGCTCCTGGTGCTGCTGGTGGACAGTGTCAAGCAGGATGCTCCTGTCAGCACTGTCCCTGATGGAATGCCACACAGTGGGCTGGGACACTGTCATCATTAAATCAGGTACCTGCAGCTGGGTAGTGGGAACACTGTACTGCGGTCCAGTCTATGGGGGCTATTTAATCAGCTTTTCCACTCAGATTACTGCACAGGGTGGCAGTTGTTGGAGCCTGGTGGAGCAGACGTCTGCTGAGCGGTAATCGGGTGGACATGCAGCTCAGCTAAAGGAGGCTGCTGTGTAGCCGTGGTTGTCTGCCTTTACTCCAGAAAAAAAGCCACTTTTCCCAGACTATGCCATTGCGTTTATGCACTTCTACAGCTGAGCTGAGTATCTTGCCTGTTGTTTTTCCCTTGTACTATCTGCTTCTGCTGGCTTTCATAGGTAATTTATTTCATACAAATGTAGAGAAAACCTGGGTTTGAGGAAAGACCTTCCCTCCCTTGCGTTTTCTACCACTTGTAATCCTAATAGAGGATGTCCTGCCTTATATCAACATGGTGGAAGTCATTTTGTATGACCTGTGTGAGCATTATTGTCTTGTCATTTTCAGTTTGCTGCAGAGGAAAGTGAGAACACTTCATAGCAGGGAGGGTGTTTTAAATTTTTAAAATAGGCTTGGTACCTGGCAGAGAAAAAGAAACTCTCTGTGAGGACATTCAGACTAAAGAGTGCATGGCACGTTTCCATAGCACTATAAGCCCATAATTCAGGATGTTTCCAGCCATGCTCGTACCTTTTACTCTAGAAGCGGCTCTTATTCTTCAGATTCAAAAGCAAAATATTTGTCTCGTCTTGGCACAGGTGCAGTAGTTATCCATCCTTTTCTGATCCACAGGAGAGGTCTCCTTCCTTGTGATTCAGAGTGCCTAAAGGAAGCACCATTTCTCAAGCTCATGTACCTTACCCCTAGCAGAAGATGTATTTTGCAAGGGTTTTTTGCCTTCCTCTAGTTCAGCAGCATTCTGCCTACAAGGTGCTGTGTTGAGTACCCAGGCTGACGCCTGTCCATGACAGCATCACCAATAACTGGCAGTCTTTCCACCCCACTCCTCAGGCCCATGAACAAAAGGCAGGGGATAAAATTTACAATAAGGCTGTCAAGTAAGAAGCCTGGAGACCTTGTAGAGAGATGCTGTACTGTATCTAGCCTGTGTTGGCCAGAGCAGAGGATTGAATCCAGCTAGATGTGATGCAGTTGGTTATCAGCAGTGCTTGTGCTGGAAAGCCAGCATAACTGCACACTGACATACCTGTGGGTGTAAAAACTGTCAGCATGTGGTATTCTTGCATGAACAGCAACCAAGTGACATGCAGTGGAGCCTGCATGTGCCTGCTCCTCTTGCAAGGAAGTGCAGAATTTTCTATGAATGTGGTTGTTTAGTATCCTGGTTGGGACTGATACATTAGGGAACCCCAATCTACTTTTGCTTTCAAGTGTGTGAGCATGGATGGACCACTTCCTGGGTGTCTCCTTTTCATGTGTACAGTGGGTAAAAGGAACCTTACCCACCACTGACAGTAAAATGAGCTGCCCAGAGAAATTGTGAATGCTCCCTTGCTGGGAAAATTCCAGACTTAACTTGACAGGGGCCTGAGTAAGTTAACATAAGGCTCTGCCTTCAGATGATGCTGAGTCCCTTCCAGCCCAGACTTTTCTGTGATTCTGTAGACAAGTGGGATATCACACATATCAGTAGTTGTGGCACCTCACTACAGCTCTGGGCAAGCCTTTTGTCCGAGGGAGCTGCTGCAGGGTAAGAGAATGATCTCTTGTCTTTAGTTGCATTTACTGCCAAAATACTTTATTGTCTGCTGTGGTTTGCAGTGTTTCTTGGAGTGGAAGAACAGCAGCAGGAAAAGAGACACTTTTTGTGTTTTATGTGCATGCACAAGTACCAGCACAGCAACTTTCTAGCTCCCATAATTTTTAGTCCTGTGCCAGTATTCTTCCTCTTTCTATCCTTCTCCTGCACTCTTTGTCCCTAATTCTGAGCTAGAAAAGGATCTATTTTTGTGAGTAGAACTTAGAAAAAGTGAAGTTGCAACATGCCTGAAAGTTCATGAAAACACATCAAGTTGCCAGCTCTTTTTTCTCCTTCGGGCTTCTCACCATCACCTCAGTGTTGTCTCTCAGCACAGATCCATCCTAGGGCATCGTACACAAAGCCCATATGGTGTCACTGGCACACCTGCCATGGCATTGGGGTTCCTAATATTCTGCTTGAACAAAAAAATCTGGTGCTGCAATTTGTCAGGATGGAGTGATTAACCACAATAGTTGTCTTCCTTACTTGTTTCTAAATAAATAACTGTGTATTCTTCAGTCTTTAGCCGGGAAGCCTCAGGCAGAATATTAACTTGTAACCCCACATAATCAAGTCTTGCTTTTTGAGCCTACCCCCATTTTTGAGTAGAAACTCCATTGCTGGTGGCAATGACAAATGAAGGGGCAGAGGCACCAAGATGAATACACATCTGTCACTAAAGGACGCAAGTTTACTCCCAGATGTTTGTATCCAAAGTCTCTGGCCAGTAAAAGCAGTTACTGGGATTTCTTCTGCCTGGGTGAGTTGTTGCAGTGTGGTACCCAGGAAAAATGCTTGTTTTACAGACCTCCAAGTGGTGATACTTTTCAAGAGGCAGTCCACTGAACAGGAAGCCTTCCAGTCAAATCAGGACGTCCTTGGTAGGCTGCTGTACAGAGGAGCTGTGTGTTTGTAGCATGGTTTCTTATACCATAATTACATAAAGGAGCACATAACTTTAACAGAAAGCTGTCTGTGCTGATTGTTATTTTAGCTTACTGATAAACTTGCCACCAGTGCACATTATCTGTGCCTCATTCTGGGGAGCATCGATGCATCACCTTTCTGAAGAAATTTCCTGTTTATATTATGCAATTGTTGCATAATCAGCACCACTGGGAATCAAAAGGAGAAAGCAACACATGGAAGGTGATCTTTCAGAGCTGATCTGATGGTGCATGAGCTGGCATGGGGCTTGGGAGACAGCTATCCAGTTAAGTGGTCAGATGATGGGAGACAGGAGGAAATGTTGCTGCTGGAGGGAAATCACAGCCAAGGGCTTGGCCATAGAGTAAAGCAAGAACAGCATTTGTAACTGGTCAGTAGTACGGTAGAGGATGGGAAAGCAAAGAAAAAGACAGAAGGGGCATTTCATCTCCCACATAATTGCTTGGAAGCTGAAGAATTAGAAAATACAGAAACACTTGCTTTTTGTGTGGCACTCTTCCACCAAATAGGATAAACACATTTAGAATCTAGGGTTCAGAATGTCTGTGGAATATGAGAAAGCAGTAGTTCGTCCTCATCTCTAACTTAATGCTTTTTCTGTTTGTGTTTTAAAGTGATTATTTTCACCAATCATGTGCACATACATTTGCATAAGCTATAGCTTGGTATAGTGTTATGGGTTTTTCTAATGTCCAGCAGATCAGCCTTACATACCAAGGGGGTCAAAACAGCCATAGTGGAATGGCTTCTACTTTCAGTGTGTGTGTGCATGTGTGTGCAACAGATCCCAGAAATCAATGCGTTTGTGAAGACTGCACTCTAGAAAAAAGCCTTCACTATCTTCAGAGCAAAGTCTTAAAAACAGTAAGTCTCTAAGAAAGTATAAATTCCTCCTTCCTTTCTATCCCCTGATGACTGAAGGTGGGCTTCAGGTTTGGCAGAGGAGCTTTTCAAGGGAGAACTGAATTTTCCAAGGTGTGGCTTAAGAAGTACAGGCAGATATTTTCCAGTAGTGTCCTTTTTTGGGCAGCCTGAGAAACAAGAAACCATGCCACATGTAGGTGAGGGCTCTACACCTTTGCGGTGGCAAGTTGGCAAATGCTGCTCTAACCTACTGACCCTGCTAGACTTCATCTTTACGGTACCCTTCCTTGCCCTCTGTTCTGTTGTTTGGGTTTTTTTCATTGCTCCCTGTGCTCACACCTCTGCTGCTCTTATCCCCCAAAACAGGACACAATAGTAAAGACCAAGAAAAAGGATATAGTGGGAACTGGAATACTTTGCCTGAAGAGCAGTGTGTTGCCCTTAGAGGACAGCATTGTCCTGGCTTACTCATCTACCTCTGCAAATTCAGGGAGACACTCCGGAGGATGAGCTTTTCCCTGCAGCTGTCAGGAATGCAAAAAACCCCTCGTGGTGGCTCAGGATGCAGCTGGAGATATTTTGGGACAGGGAGAGAGGAACACTGGGGAGTTGTGCTTCAGGACCACTTGATAAATGGAGATGTAACTGGAGTGGTTGCTTCCATGCCTGATACAGTTTTCATGGCTATGAAGCAGCAGGCCACTAACTCAGGGTTAGCAGAGGCTTCTTGTGGAGAGAACAGAAAGCGAGAGTTTGTGAGTCTATTGTGGACTTTAATGGGGTAATTTGAAGGCAGGCAGGCTAAGACTTTGATCTGCTGCTTTTCATTTTCTAATCCATTTGCAAAGTCCCTGTAAACAGAACTGTGAAATTGAAGTTGGGTTTAGTTCTGCTAAACAAATTTCACCTCAGCTATGTGCCTGTCTCCTAAATGTTGGCAGTGTCTGCAGGATAGATGGCTTCGGGAAGAAATACGGGACAGTGCCACTTCCACAAATGGTGCCCATCATCATCCATCCTCCAGCTTTTTCTCTTATCACTTTGGTTCATAGTATATTTTACATGAATTTTTAATTTCATAGTGTATTTTACATGAATTTTTAATTTAAACATTGAACACTACTTTGGTATTTTGGTAGTACATTCTCTGGAGTTTCTGTACTCATTTACTTTCAATTAATGGCCCCATTCAAAGTCAGCAGGACTCCTCACATGAGCTGAAGCTAAACCTGTGCTCAGCAAAACTGGTGGCTGCATGAGAGCAAGCCAGCTTGCTGGGCTGCGTCATGTGGGAAGTGAGCCGTGTCTTCCTCCAGGTGAGGCTGTGCTGACAGGGAAGTCACCTGTTTCCAGCCCCCTGGTGCTAAGACTTTAAGGAGAAGTAGAGAAAATGGCATGCACCCATTTGAGCTGCATACAAGCTTCTAACCAGGTTTTACTGGGGGCTACCAGGCCTGTCTGGGTGGGTATCTTCTGCTGACCTTGTTACGGCCATCAGGACACACCAAATGGAGTTGTTGCCAGGCAGTCACATTAACGAATGGCTAGCGTTAATTTGCCCTTTGAAAATGAAGAAATCAATATGTTGATCCAGGCGGAAATCCCTTTACTCACAAAATAGTCTATCCCAAACCCTTCCCCATAATTAAGGCTAAAGCCAAATTTTGTTTGGGTGAAACATGCAATCTGTCTGCTTCCTAAGCTCTGCTGAATGAAGTTCTCCCCTAATGGCACAGGGAGCAGCTGTCGTGCTGTTGCTCTAATAACCATGAGACAAAATGATTAAATTTCCGTCAATCATTTAGCATTATCAGAATAGGTCATTTTAATAAAATGTTATCATAGTATCCATGCCTGGCACCTTGGAATGGAGAGAGGAAGTGACAGAGAGTCATCTTGTGACAGCCTTTAAGTGATCTCCATTGCAGGAGGTGCTGCTCCTGATTAATCCAGCAGTTATGCTAAATCCACCATTTTTCATGAGTGTGCCTGATACCAGGATCTTTGAGAGTAAAAACATTCCTGTAATCAACTCAAATGGCTTTTTGGTGTCAGTAAGTCTCCACTTGTGCTTGCACTGCGTAAAAAAAGTCACCAATCATTCACCATGGGGAAAATCCTCTGTGAGTTGTAGGTAGTGTGGGGACTAAGCCCACACCAGTGGCTTTCAGAAGCAAAAGTTACTTGCCCAGCAGAGCAGATGGCTACCGTGAGGAGCTGCTGAAGATGTGAAAGGACTTTGTGGGAATGTTTAAATGTACATATGTTCCAAAACCCTACTTGGCACCTGCCTTCATCTCTAGGCCCCTGAGTACCTTTAAAAACCTGTTCCCTTGGCTCTCTTAGTTGAAATGATCCTTTGTTTTCAGTGTTTTACCCTACTATGTCGCTTTTTAGTCATCTTCATGCTGCATCCAAGGTGTCTTTCCCTCTGCCTTGAAGTTTCATGGCTACAGAACAAGCTGGACCCTAACCTTGTTTTTAAAGCTGGGTCAGCCCTGTCTGTTGATGGTGTGTTGTTATGAGCAGGTAAACGGAAAACTCCAAAGGTACAACTGAAATCCGTGGCTCCTCATTGCTTCTCTTGAGCAGCCTCCTTCAGCTGTCCTTCAAGCATGGTGGTTGATGTCAAACACTGTCAGAAGATTTGTCCAGCCTTTCGGTTATGCTGTGAACAGGTGATCTGGAGAAAGGGTTTTCCTTTCCTGCTTGGGAGCATCTAAGCCAACAAAGCAGCATGCTCAAGCCCTGGCGAGGGAGAAGCATCTTCAGGCAGGATCACAGTGCAGCTCACTCCTTGCTATAAGTTTGAAGCAGCTGGGTGCAAACAAATCAAAATCACTTGTCAGTGTAAACTGTTGTTGGGTTTGGAGGTTTGCCTGGTTGGCTTTTTTGTTGTGTGTTGTTGTTCCTACATGCAACAGTCTCACTTTTCTTTTTTCTTCTTCCTCTCTAGGCCCTCAAACTGACAAGAGATGTAGAAAGAGAACCCTTTGCCAAATCTGCTGTCAGCAAGTGGACAGTGATACTGTTTACAGCTTACGACCTTTGTGAACCCTGCATTATTTTCCTAATGAAGCAGACTGTTAACAGCCCTTTATCAGAGTGAAGATCCTCTTTTTTTTTTCTTTTCTCTTTTTTTGTTGGTGGTGGTGGGTTTTTTGTGGGTTGTTGGGTTGGGTTTTTTTGCATCAGCTTCAAATTAGCTGTTGCTCCCTCCAGCTCTGATACTCTGAGCATGGTAAGAAATCTTCCAGTACTATCTTCTATTAGAGACNTTTTTTTTGAGAATTTAACTAATTCTGAAGTATGCAAAATCTTCCTTTTCTGGGATGGCCAAGCACCTGCTGTGGAGACAATGTTCAGCACCATCCTGTTAAGAACACACTGTGTAGCCTTTACAGTAGTTACTTATCAATGAGTATGTGGTGTTTCAATATATTAATGGTTTATGGGATGTTTTAAGTTGGCTTTTCTTTTTGGAGGTTTTCCTTTCTGCCCACCCTCCTCTCTACAAACTCCAGTTTGATTTCCTTTAGATGTTTGACCATTTTTGCTTTCTCTCCCTGGGGAATCTGAAGTACTGCTCACATGCAAGGAAATGTTGCTCAGACGTCAGGGGTTTCTGAATATACAGCGTTTGTTATTACCCATCAACCGGCTGAATTCCAGAGAGAGGTGATGTGCGTGGTCTGTTTGTTTGTTGGGTTGGTTGGTTTGTTTCTTTCTTATTCTTCCCTTAAGTTTGATGGTGCACCCCTATTTTCTGTTAAGCGTCAAACAAGGGTTGATTGCAAAACCAGGGAAGCCAGCAAGTTTGCCTCTTGGCTCGTGAGGATGGACTGACAGTGGGTGCCATTGCCTGCACGTGCACGGAGGCATAGCCTGACGGAACAGGTTCCTCTCCTGCTTTATATTAGCAAGGCTGCCCTGCTGCTGCAGCAAGCTGGTAAGGAGTTACAAGCTGAGCTGCCAGACAAATTGAACATAGCCACCTCTAAAGATGTGCTTGGAAAAGCAAAAATGAAAGGAAATAATGCCACTTTGCAGAAAAGCTAAGGTTAGAGGCTGGGCATCGGCAGGGGACTTGCAGTGGCAATGCCAGGAGTTGAGGCACAGGTTGTTGCAGGGTGTATTATTACATCAGTGATCCTTTTGTTTGTTTGTTTTGGACATATCCTTGATTATTTTTTTTCTTATTATTACGTATAATCTGTTATGGCAGGAGAAGCAGGAAAAGGAATGACAAGGTGACAGTATCATACAAATGGCTTTTCATGTGAGCGTAGATTGTAACAGGATAAATGACACTGAAAGACAAGGCAGTTTTATATATTTTGCTTCTAAGATTTTCTTTTGTAAAATGAATAATAATTAATAATAATAATAATGAATAAAAGGTATGGTGCTGTATGGTTCCTCTGTATAATCTGGAAAGTTTGATTACTTTTTATTAGTATCTTGGGGGGGAGGGATACAAAGAGGGGAAAACACCAATGGTACATAGGAACTCGGTATGAAGAGGTTCTGAATAGGACAGTGTATACCTAATTCTCCAAAGTGATATATGAAGTTTTTTTTTGTTTGCATAAAAGCATTATGCATATAAATATATAAATATATTTTATTATGTACAGAAATGGATCATTATGCATGGATGTTAGGAAAACAAACTAGCATTTTAACCCAAAGTCTCAGTGCATGAGTTCCCCACCGACCCGTGTCCCATGCAATGTGGAGTGACTCCCTCTCGCCACTGACACCACACACACACACACAAGCATTCGTGGGCCTTTCCTTGCTCCTTACGTTCCAGGTCCCCAAGGTGATATTGGTGAAACAACAGCTCCTAGTGTGATGGAAGTTTTGGTTTTGTGTCATAGCCCCCACGCTGTAAAGATTCACCTTCTGGTTTCTCCCTGCAGTTATGACTCTGTAGAATCTGTGCAGTTGTGGTAATTGTAGCCCTGTAGCATATCAACTCTTCCAAGCAGCCAAGGGTTTATCGTTTGCCTTTTATACAAATGTCTTTTTCTTTTCACACCAAGGTGGTCTGTTTGTCAGCGTGGGGACTAGTTTATTGTGTTTATTGGAGTTAGGTGATGCTCATTGCCCCTCTTGGTCAGCAGCCAGCTGCCCAGGATGCTCATGTTGCACAGCGACCACCTAGGCTAGAGGTCGCTTTGCTCATCAGAGTCCAGACACCTTCTACCAAAACTGGTCAAGAGCTTTACCACCAGCCTCCTCTGGTGTTTAGCATTAGCTCTCAACTTCCCAGTACAACCCAAAACATGAGTGTACGCTGACAGACTTCCTTCTGGTGCTGCTTCCCCTGAGGCTCCTGTGGCTGCTGTCCTGCAGCTGGCCTTGTTCCCCTGCCCCATGGGTTTGGCTGCCACCAGAGCTCACACTGTGGCTCCCTGTGCTGGGACACAGCATTTGGCCCCTTTGCAGGTGAGCCTCTTTTGAGATCTGGGTGCCTGCCCAAACACCACTGGCCCGGTCACTGACAGCACCAGTAAGGCCTGACTTGGTGGTATGGCCAAGGTGACCAAAATCCATCATTTAATTTTTTTCTCTTGGTATAGATGCAGTTCTTGTCAAAGGCAAGGGAAGGACCATTAGCTTAAACCAAACGAGAGCAACTTTTGCTCTGCTATGGCAAGCTAGTCCCATGGAGTTCAACAGAACTAGATCTTGCTGGCAGAAATGAGAGAGAAAATGATGATCTGCTCTATTCAGGAAATGGAGAAATCTCCCTTGATTTAGAGACAGCCCATCAATGGCAGGCAATGAATAAACAAGGAAAGCATTAGCATCCCAAAGGCATAACCTGCTTCCCAGCAGTGTCAAGGACAGCATTTCCACTGGCACAGCTGGGACCCTTTGGACCCCTGCTTTGGAGAACATGCTGGCACTCACTGAAGATGAGTGGATTTGGCCAACCTCTTTGGTTTGGTTTCTGTTGCCCATCTTTAGGGCCAGAATCTTCAAGCAGAAATGCCTGGAGTCAGGCACCCAATGTCAAGGACTCCAGCATGGCTGCAGGGGTGAGCGGCTCTGCCCTCATTGCTTCTTGAAGGAGGGAGAGGTGCCAGGTCCCCCCAGGCCCAGGGGAAGCTCACCGCCACCTGCACCTGCAGAGGTGCCCAGCAACACCCTCCCCTCCAGAGGTGCTAGATAAATCTCACTGAATTCAAAGGGCCACTTAGGTGTCAAAATACAGACTTGAATGGCTAATTCTGGGAGCCTACCTTTTGAAAATTTGGCCTTTGAGTCTTTGAACATGTTTATGATAAGAAGTTTTCCTTCTGAGACTGTGTAAAGCAGATAAAGGTGCAGAACAATGACACAGTTACTGTTTAAACACTTAGTATTAAAAAAAAAGGTGACATTTATGCAGTTCCTAGTCAAAGGCTTTGGACTTGATACAATGATTTTGTGAAAACCCTTTATCTTGACAATAGTGGGACAGTTGACCACTGCTTAACTCCAGACATTTTTGTGCCACCGCTTCAAAAAGTTCTTTTTTAGATCATGTATTTCTCTAAAATGATGTCATTGCTTGGCAATTGGTGTCCTGTAAGTGTTTCCAGTACACAACATACCTTTGGAATTGCCAACACATGCGAAGGGGGACCAGATACATTTCGTTACTATGGGTTGGAAAAAATGGATTGTACATTTGGCTTCACATGTTTAACTTTTTTTTAAAAAAAAAAAGTTGCATGATTGGAAAAAAAATATGTATACAGTATCTGTAAAACTGTTTTATCTGTTTTTGTTTCAAGCCATGTAAATTGGAAGAATATTAAATCCACAGCCTTATCGCGCATGGCCGTCGTTACATACCGAAGAGCTGAACAGTTTATACTTTTCATTTGGGCTATCTTGTACTTTCATTTGAAAGCAGACACTCTCACGTTGCAGTCTTACTGAGGATTTTATATTTTAAGAAAAAGGAAAAAAGATGCTGCCCTGGAGGAATATACTACCTTACTACACAGAGGTTGGAAGGAAGTTTGTTTTGGAGCAAAACCTGCCCCTTTCCAAGCAAAGTAGAGATGCAGTGCTTACTCCACTTGGTGTTAGTAGATATTGCCTTGTGTACTCCATTTTAAATTGTAATCTAGTTTGTAAAAGAGATGGTGACGCATGTAAATAAAGCATAATGGATCTCTACATTGCACATTTGCCTTCACTCTGTTTTACTGTGTCATGGACAGAGATCTGAACCCAGGCCCTGGAGAAGCAGTGATTTCCAAGTGGGTGAAACCGGCTGGAAGGGGGGTTGGGCTCGGAGGGGGCTTGATACTGCATCTGCTTGAGTCTGTACATGCACTTCAGCCAAGCCAGCATAGTTTTGGTGGTCAGATAACCCCTAATGGGATCATTTACTGCTGCTAGATGTCACAAAGTTCACTTTATTTTTGGGGTCAGGATTGCTGTCCCCTGGGGTGGCGGCTGCACCCTGCAGCTGCAGCCCGGCTTGCCCCGTTCCAGGAGACAACCAGCCCAACTGCACATCGCTTACACCCCCCTGTGGGCTTGGCTGGGCTTCAGGCTGTCTTTGAAAAATGCCTCGAGTACTTGAAACCTCCCGTTTGGGATTTGGGGTAAGAAAACCAGCAGCCTGACTTCAGCAGAAAGTTATACCAAGGGCTCTGGCCAAGGCGCGGGAGAGCGTGCTCAGAAACATGAGCCATGTTGGAAGAAAACACTTTTCCCACCCTGACGGGAAGCCACAAATATATATGGGGGTTTGGAATCGTTTTTCAAGAGCAAATGATACTTTGCAGAAAGAGGAGACTCTCCTTGCAGCAGGGAGGGGGTTCGCATGACCCCAGGGGGATGACCGCTGTGTCAGCCGGGCAAAGCCTGTGGGAGCGTTGCACCCAAGTACTGCAGCATAAAGAGCTGCTTGGGGATATCCCTTGTTTAGCATAGCCAAAGCTCTTCAAGCATCGTCCTAACTAGAGATAGCCTGAAACATTACAACAACCGGTCAGGAAATAGCCTTTGACCAAGATAAAATAGTGCAGAAGCCTTCCCAGAGTCAGAGGGTGCTTGTCTGGCAGCAATTACAGCTGCTCCTTGGAAAGGGAGCTGCTTTGCTTGATTTTAATAAAGGCTCCTCAGGCAACGCTCTGGCAGGGAAGGACCTGTGTCCTCCACCTCATTGGCATCACCCCAGTGGTATTTAGGACAAACAATGAGAGCGTTTGGCCCAGTGAGGTGCCTGGTGGAAGCCTTGACCTGAATTTAGGCAGAGGCAGCAGTAGTGATGATGAGCTGACCAAATCCTGTGCGAGTTTTGTGCTGAACCGACTTACTTGGTTGTGTTGTGCAATGCCTTAGCTGTGACCTTCTGTTCACCCGCCTTGGAATAGATCATTCTTATCTTCCAGTGTACTTTCAAAATAAGTCCAAACATTTTAAACTTCTCCAAGCTGTCCCAGAAGACAAAAGGCTTTTCTTGCTGCTGCTGAGACTGGTGAGGCAACCGAGAGCTATTCTGGGAGCTCCCCACCACATATGCTGAGTTGCAAGTTCAACCAGAGCAGGGAAAACAGTGTTTTACAGCTCTTGTTTGACTACCGCTGCCAAGGAAGTTTGGGGTGCTCCAAGAAGATTGAGATAAGCAGATCTGGGAGGCTGCCTCTTCTTCTGATGGAGTCACCGTGACTGGTATCTCCCTGTTCAAAAGGAGGACTTCCTGCAAGAAGTGGAGCCCAAGCCAGATGCAGCAGATAACCGCTCTCGCCAGCGCACAGATTCATCCCCTGCCAGCGACTTCTGCAGCGTCTCATTGCTCCTCTGTTTGCCTGACCCAGCCCACAGGGCTTTTTCCCCACTGGCTTTGCCTGTGGAGCCTTATTAGAAATTACAATACTTTAATCATGTAAACACAAAACACAGCAAATTCCATTAGAGAGAAACTAAAAAGCCCTCTTTTTCTACTGCCGTTTCAATCTTCAGAAAACTTCAGAATTCTCTGACAGAATTCAGAAATTCTGGGCTGGAATTTTTATCTCTGCACTTGGATTTTCTTTTCATACTAATGACACCAGTAGTTCTGCATGTGCCACAACATTTACTTACTAGAACAAAGCGTCTCCTGCTTTTATTGTCTGATGCTTTGATGACATACCAAGGAAGCCATTTAATCTAGAAAATGAGATAAAATGTCTCGATTCAGTAGGAACAATTGGCCTAAATGAAGTTAACTGTTGTAACATTCTTTGAATGTTACATTATGCCATGTAGCCTTAAAGATGTCTATATCCTGTGAATGGCATGCAGTGAAGTGGAGGGAAACAGTAAAAATGTATGACATTTCATAAAAATCTTTCCAACTTCCAAGACATATGATCCTGAATGGCTTTATACTGACAGAGGGTAGATTTATATTAGATATAAGGAAGACGTTGCTCACTGTGGGGTTGCTGAGGCCCTGGCACAGGTTGCCGAGAGAAGCTGTGGCTGCCCTATCCCTGGCAGTGCTCAAGGCCAGGTTAGATGGGGCTTGGAGCAACCTGGTCTAGTGGACAGTGCCCCTGCCCATGGCAGGGGGTTGGAACTGAGTGAGCTTTAAGGTCCCTTCCAACACAAACCATTCTGATTCTATGATCCCCCCTCTGCCTCAGTTTTCACCCTCTTTTAAGTGATAACCTTAAACTTTGGTTTTGATGACTTCAAAGCACAAGGCAATGATTCTCAAGTGTTGCCTTGCCCTGGTGCTGAGCGCTGCTGTGGTGCTGACAGGCTGTGCATGCCACCCTGCTTTGCACACCCAGATGGGCACTGAGGCAGCTGCCAGCACCGTGCCATGTGGCACCATGTGTGCATCAGGCTTTGGCTCTGTTTCATGCCCTGGGGGCCACTGTAAGCCCTGTAAGATGTCCAGGCTGATGCAATGAGGTGCCAAGGCAAGAGGGTGGGGAGGATGTCAGTGGGAGCAAAGCACAGCAGATGCCAGCACACTGCTCTGATACTCTTGTGTTGCATGGGACCTTTCTAAAGCTTCTGCTGCTGCATGGATAAGAGATCCTTCTGTTTGTAATCACCTTGGAAAAGGGTGGTATTGGTTAGAAAGTGCTAGTTAAGAAACACGGTGTATTCTACCTCTGACCTCCAAAGCGGAAATGGAGGGAAGCTGCATTGCCATGGCCACCTCAGAGGTCCTCTCTGGGGAGCTGCAGAGGATGCTGCTCCTGACACCTGCCCTTCCTGGAGAGTGAGGTCCAGCCTTTCCAAGCTTCTGCTGTGAACAGCAGGCCTGGTGTCTGGGCAGCCTCTCATGTCACATTTGTTGTTTCAGTAGGAAATTCATACTTCACAAGCTCTTATTTTAAATCTCCGTATGCTCCTCTTACTTAAGGCTATCCAGGCTTATACAACACTGACTAGTTCATGGATGAATGTCCTGGACAAAAGTCAGTGCTTAGAAAGGAATTCATAAAATGATTCATGAAATAATAAACCCCAAAACTTAGTCCTTTTACTCATTAAATGAAACCCATTGTCATTCACACTTCTCTTGAGAATCACACTTGCAATATCAAACTGTGTTATCAGCCTCAGTGTGCATCTGTTAAGCAGAATTTATGGTGAGGCTGTCTCATTTGTACAAAAGTTTTGCTATGCACTGTCACTCAGCCTAGCAGACTCCTATGGAAAAGCCACAGTGTAAGTCAAAACTCTACTGTGCCTGAATGGTTATGAGATTACAGGGCCTTGCAGAGCTAGGAGATATCAAAGTCTCTTCCTAGGGAAGGCAGCTACCCTTCAAGTGTCTGCCCCCAGGACTACAGCTGGAAGGAGAAGGCAGCACAGGGGAAGAAGGCCAGGGTGGATGTACAAGGGGTCTCCACTTTGCAGCTGAGCTTACTCTGCAGTCCAGGTAAGGTGGGCTACGTTGTTGTCACCAAAGGGTCAGTGCTAACTAGATTACCACAGGATAGGAGCGGTTATGTGGGAACTTACCCTGGAGTAATACAGGGTACTGCTTCCCTTTATCTCCTCGGTAGCTAGTACTGCAGGGTGAGCACAATTCACTCTGGTTTTCACTAGAGGACATCCCGGGGACGAGTCATCTGCAGAAAGTGCCCTGAATTGCTGGGGCTTGAGGGACTTGGCTGAATCTGTCAACACATTTCCAGCCTCTCAAAGCTCCTGCCTGGGTAGCTTTGTTTTTCCAGAGCCCCTTCACCTGACCTTGCCAAAGCTGTGCTCCTTTCCTGAGATGGGGCCTCAGGGACAATGACATAATGTTGCTGGTAGTGGGAGCCTCTCCTGCTCTGGTTTACCCACAGATATGCATGTGTGGGGAGCAAGGGGGCTGCTCCCACCTTACCTATGTCATGGCTCATGCATCACAGTGGGCTTCTGTGATTCTCTGTGTGTGCACAGAGAATGTCAAGATATCTGAGCATACGGGAATGGCAAAAAAGCTGGCACATGAAAAAGGCCTAACAAGATGCTGTCCTTTAAATGATAGGTTGCCATAGGGGCTCCTGAACCGCTCCTTCATGCCCTTCAATCATTCTTCGATCCATGTCTGAAGTCACCAGTGTTTCTCATTGCTGTCAGCAATAGTCTTTCTTTGTAACTTTTGATCCCCGTGAGCCTTTCTTTGAAGACTTTTACCCTTTTTTTCATTCTCTGACTCCTTTGCATTCTCTGTTTTTTCAAGGCCAGGTATTGAAATGTTTGTGGGGTCAGGAATGGCAGTTGTGGATATGATTAATGATGCTTTTATACAAGCAGAAAACCCAGGTAACAGTTCTCTGCCAACAGCTCATTGCCAGTACAACTCGCTTCATTCCAGCTACACTGGCAAGAAGCGCTCTTTATTTTGCTGCTTCAAGCTACATCTGAGTCTGCAGGCACAGTTTGCTGGTCTGGCTACGCCAGCCACCTCTTCCTAACACAGGCTAAACCTTGAACATTGCTTCATGTGGAATAGCGAGTTTGCAGCCAATGTGAACTGGTGGCTGCGTTCAAAGGTCTGCTAAGGTCAGGAGATGCAGAGCTGAGAGTAAGTACAAATGGCTTGTGGACCTATTACCAAGTACAGCTGCTCAAAGGGACATGAGCACAGCACTTCAGAGCAAACCACTACAGCCAAAGGAACGGGGAAAAATTATTGCTCTTTTTAATGTGCTCCTCTTTGTTCACGCTCTGCTGAGTCTTTCTGTGAGAGATGAGTATTGTGAAGTGTGTTCATACAGCCTAGGTGCAGCCTAGAACAACCATCTACAGAGCTGGTTGGGGTTCCTGCCCTCTGGTAGTGCTGGTGCTTGTGACCGGTCATACTTCTCTGGGCCTTAATCACTGAATAGTTTGGGTTGAAGGGGTCTTAAAGATCATCAGGTTCCAACCTCCCTCTGCAAAGTAGAACTGAAAAACTGTTTCAGTGAGTAAAGAATCTGCTAAGTTTTCCTCTGGAAAGTTAACAGCATTTGAGCATTTTATGCTGATCACCACATCCCTAAGCTGGCAAAGGGCTTGTCTGTTTCTTTTCCTCTATAATTGACAGTCCTCTGTGGACACACGCTCAGCATTTCAAGACTAACTTAAAGGTCAAATTTATGATGTGGGCAGATTGGATGAGCTCGTGGTTGAGGAAAGACCACGTAAAGGTGACCTGTTTAACGTACCTGTGCACACACACGGAGCACACACACGTGTCTCTTTGGTCTCCCTTTGTCACTGACATCACCCATGTGCCAAGGGTCTCAGGATGAAAGGGTTGAATTTGGCACCTGGAACGTAACACAATAGTGAGGGTTTGACCAAAGGACATGTATTCAGAAATGGGTAGAGCAGAATTTCATTCTTCTGACCTCTCTTATCTGAAATCTTTATTACACCAAACACCTCGTTTGTGTTTCTGCAGTTCACTCCCAAATCCAGTGTACCCAGGCATGGGTCTGTGCCACACCAGAGAACATTTAGAGACCCCTACATCTCACTGCACATGTCTGCTGATGACTGTACCTGAAACAAACCCCGGGGACCCTCACACCCCACACATGGGGCAGTCATCTGCAAATGATGGCCTGTAACCCCCGTGTACCCTGGGCATGTACTAAGCCTTTTCACACAAAATTGATGTACGAAACTCAAACTGTGATAAAGCTGTAGGCACGGGTGAAGGTGTGAATGGAGTAGGGGGGTGCATAACTTCCCCCAGTTAAAATCAGTACTTTCAGTGGCACCCTCTCCACCCTGTTTGGTAGCACGTTACAGGATGCAGACTTTCCTGTTGGGAAACAGTCATCAGCTGAAAGTCCTTTTCCCCCGGGGATTTCTCTGCTGTGTCCCACAGACTTTGGCTGAGTGCCACTTTCCAGCCCCTGCACCCTCCTCCTGCCGCAACCACAAGTGGTGGCCACAGGAGAGGAATTTGGAGGCAGAAACAAGTTTTCCACCTCAGCAACAACCAGCTCTCGCACACGCGTTCCCAAAGCAGGACCTGCGCACTATCTCCTCTCCCATCCTCCTCCCGGCACCCTAATCTCACACCACACTTGTCCCCCTGGCCCCGGCAGGGCCGGTCCCACCCAGCCCACGGAAGCCCCAAAGCTGTCAGCAGCCTCTGCCTGCGGTGGGTCAGCCATCGCCGCGGCTGGAGGACGCGTGTCTCGCAGCCCAGGCCCGGCCCTCGCGCCTGCTGCCACAGGGAGCTGGGAGGGAGGACCAGCCATCCAGGAGACAAGTGCTAAGGAGCGATGGACGCCCCAAGAGGGTGTGAGCGGCAGCACTGGAAAAGGTGCTGCGGGTGCTGAGCTGGAAACTGTCTGAGCTCCTGCTGCAGCGTTACAGCACTGGGCAGCCCTGAAGGCTGGATCCAGCCTGAAGAAGAGCAGCAAGAGGGAGCAGAGTCAGCAAAAATGGGGACCTATTGGAGAAGGCTGATTTTATTTGTTAGAACAGGTTGAGAGGGGACACAAACTGCCCTTTACGTGGAAGATTGCTAAATAAAACCCTTCCTGCCCACTGAGGAGAGGACAAGGCTGTGTTTCACCTGCAATAAATGTTCTCTTAGCTACAAGGGTAATTAGCACATTTCCTAGAAGTGTGAATTTTTCTTCATTAAGGGTGGTTTTGGGAGCAAAACGTTTCCCTGGAATTTCCTTGGCCCTGCCTCAGAGCAGCAGGATACTCTCCTGAGGTCCCTTCTCACTCTATGCTCCTTGGAGTGTTGAAACAGCTTTAAAACCAAAACAAAAGCGCAAAGGTGCCTGCCCTTTCCTACCTGAGGCACAAGTCTCTTTGTGCAGTACAAAATGGCTATCTTTCCTCCCGTTTGAGTGTAGCAGCTATTGAACAATGTTGTCTCAGTGTGTTGGCACATGAACCAGTGTGCCCCAGACCCTGAGAGGTATTGATGCAGTGAAACCACCTGCTGGATGTCTGCTCTTTGGTTCCTTCTGCTCTCATTCAGCATCTCCCTTTGCCCCCGGGGAAGCCGTGCACTGTCCTGATTTGTCCTTTAGATGCTCTCGCCCATTCCTGGTGAGACTCAAAGCTCTGAGGAGATGCCCTCCCGCACGGGTTAACTTCTGCTGATGCAAACCAGTGCAGAAAGCACTCCTCTCGAAGCACCACACGCCTTGACATCTGCCGACCCGTCTTGTGGCTGGATGCCTGCAAGGCACGATCTGAAGGACCAGAAGTATAAATGCAGGTGAAAAGGCAGATGTTTCTGCAGTGGGTCAAGTTCATTTCAGAGTAGCCAGTTTCCCCTGCTGAGGGCATGTATTGGCCTTCCCAGCAGGGCTGAGAAACTGGATCAGAAGAAGATGCAACCATCAAAGCCCCATTGACCATGAGCACCAGGGCTGGCTTTGGCAGAGATGTGGGAGGCATGGCAGGAAGAAGCAGTTTTGGGTGAGCACTTGCTTATTAGTAAACCCAGGAGCTGAAGAAATACACAGCCTGAAGCCGTTTGGGGTGTCCCTGTTGCTGCTGCCAGGCCACCAAGGCTGATGTCTGGAAGGGTATCCTTCTGGGGCTGGAGGAGCCAGACAGCCCATGCTGGCAACCATGGGCAAGACTTGGGCACCTGAGTGCTTGTGTGATGGGCTGTGCCAGAGGACAGTAGGGATGCTCATTGGTGGGATCAGCCTCCTCTCCTGCTGGCAATGGAGCCAGCAACACCACACACATACCCACAACAGGGTCCCAGCATAGTCAGCCAGTAACTCATACTGGACTTGGGCTCCCAGACAGAAACAACAAACCACTGTGCGTTCGATGTTTACATGAGATGTTTATTTTACAGTTCATTTCACAATCCGTTTCTCTTCTCCCTTTGCCAGGAGTTGATTTATGGTGCTGCAGATCCTATCTGCCTGCCCTGCCCAGAGCATGGGCTTGGAGAAAAACCTCGTAGGAAGGGTTTTCCCTTGTCGTTGCTGCTGCTTTGTTTACAACTGCCTTTACCTGAGAGTTCAACTAGAGCGCTTTCTTCCAAATAGCCATAAATTATTCCCTTACGTCCTTGTGCTTGTGTTGGTGTTTTGAGGGATGGGTGGCTCTGGGTCTCTGAAGAAAACAAGAGGGAAGCGTCACGGGCAAGAGGCTGCCCTGAGCTCCCCTCTGGCTCACTTCTCCCCTGGCTGGACTAGTGAGGTGTTGAGAGCTCCTGGGATGCTGTGGGGCTACAGACCCTGTGCCCCATCTGCTGTGCCCTCCCTGGCCATGGGACAAGGTCCTGGGCTGTTAGCATGATCAGTGACTGCAGGAGATAGCTGGTCCCTGCCTGAGTCATAAGGGACTGTCGGGCTGCTGGTTAACCTGGATTACTTGCTCCATGGTACATTTAAATTTTGATGTTTGTGCTGCCATGTCTGAGTGGTCCTGGGAGAGGTGGTTTAGCCTCACTGGTTTAATCAGGGCCTTTGCTCCACAGCTGAATGTCCAAAAGAGATGTGCCGTGCTTTAGAGAGTGAATAAGAGATCAGACGTGAGTATCTGGTGGAAAATCCCTGGGTAAAACTTGGCCTTCCTTGCTGGCTGCGTGCTTTGGAGAAGGATTCACTGCTTCCTCGTACAGAGCTGGGTGCTCCCCATGAATAACTGGACCCAACCTAAAAGCAGAAGGAAGTGTATTTAAAAAACAGAGGTGTGGCAATGACACTGTCGCGTTTTAAGTGCGTTGTGTAACCCATGAGGTGTGTGTGGCTCCTGAAGAGCCTGCTCCCAGTCATGGCCAAAGCACTCCTTGAAAACAAAGATAAAATCCTAAGAAGCTGACTGGCTACAGGGTTTATTCCTGTTTCCCATGGAAATGATGCTCACTGCAAGCAAACGTGTATTTCTGTGTACTTCATGTGATGGACATGGTGGCTTCTGTACAGCCAATGCAAAAGTTATGAAAGGAGATTTCTTTCCTTCCAGTTTTCCTTATCACCACTGTTTGCCCTGACTATGGCAATGTGAATGGCTAGCGATAAAACACAAGTTTCATGTGCAGGGCACTGAGGATCTATGATTGTCTAAGTTAATAGCTACAGAAGTGTCTCCCCACAGACTTGTTTAGCAATTCACACCTTTCAAATTGCAGTTGTATCAAGTGGGGAGTTTAATCTTAAGAAATTGCTTTCATGTCCAACTTGGTGCAGAGTCTAAAAGAAGGGAACTATTTGGCAATACATGCTTTCGAGCTCTAACTCATTGGTCTGAATTTAGCCTATTCCTGCACTGGTAGCAGTTCTTAAAGGCAAGATAAAAATGCCTTCTTTTTTCTCCTTTCCTACAAAAAGCACATGTACTTTTCTTTAACCGCGGAATGATTCTTTCTTATCTGTAATAATTCTGAAGCCAGTGGAGAATGATGTTGGAAATAGAGAAACGAAATGGTTTTGTGCACTTTTGTGCACACAAGGTTTAAATACTTAAAAGGAAGATCTGCTACATTTCACCATTTTATATGTCAATAACACATCCAAACAGTACATTAAAGGATAACAATCCAACTCTGTGAGTATAAAAATTGACCCTAAAATTATATCTGATGAGCCCAAATAGAACCTAAACCATTTGCATTAATACTGCGAAGCTAGTGTAGGGTTTGGGGGTTTCTTTTCCTCTAGTTGAAGCAGCAGTTTAGAACAGGCAGCAAGGCTCACACTGCTTGGCAGCCTGTGTGGAGACATTCCTGAAAGCTTGTAAGCAAGTCAAAGGTAGAACTGAAAAGCCGAGGGGCAGGAGCACGACTGAGGACAAGGACAATTTCTGCAGGGTGATCAGGAGGTGCATTTCGTAAGAGAGAAACCTTCTCCCTGGATAACTTTTCATAACAAGTATCCTTGAACCGAGCCTTGCAGCCTCTGTCTTGCAACAGAAGTTATGCAGAGATTTTGTCTCTCTGTCTGAACTGTGCCCCCTGCAAGAGGGCCATGAAGCCTCAAGGGAAATACCCAGCCCCTGGCAACTCCTGCTGACACCTCCTTGCCCGCCTCTTGTCTCCCACAGGGTACGCTGGCATTGCAGAGGTGCTGTGGGTACTCTAGCATTGCAGCATCACCATGGACAGCCCAGCACTGCAGAGGTGCCATGAGTACCCTGACATTGCAGGGGTAGTATGAGTGACCCCCAGAATAACTTCTCACCCTTCGTGTAAACTCTGCCCTAGAGGCACTGGCAGAACATGGGCTTCCTCCTTGCAAGGCTGCTTTCATGTGAAGCACAAGTGGAGAGGTTGTCCCTGTCACCTCCTGCCAGCCTTGCCTGCCCAACCAAACTCAAAATCCCATGGGAAAAGATTTCACTGGTATTTTGCAACATCCTTCCTCTGGTTTTGCTGAACTCGTTTCTTGGTCTGTTGGCTAAGGTCAGGCATAGTGTCTCAAGGACACCCTGGCCCCATCCTTCTCTGCTTCTTGGGAGGAAAGAAGAAGGGCTGCAAACAGATTTGAGAACACTTGTTTATATTATCTTGTAATTTCTTGGCAATCTTCAATGAAGTAGAGCAACCCATGAACTGAAAGTAACCCAAGGAAAGCAATTAGTAAAGGGCTTGTCAATGTACGCAATGAGGACTGAAACATGGCAAATGTAACTCTGCTGGAAAGAATGGAGACGTAGCTGCTGGGGTTTCGGTTTCTTCTGTTTGTAAGTCAAATTTAGTGCCCAGTCACTGTGTCCAGCTCCCACATCCCAAACAGTTTGGCTCCTGAAGACCTGCTCCTTGCAGTAGGCTCTGTAGTTTTGGGTGTGCAGTTTTTTCCCACAACACTTCTTGTGGTTCGTGAGGAAGGGTTTGCCAACATTTTATTCCACCACACCTCCCAGGAATGCAGTATAGGATTAAGGCAAATCTTCAATGTATCTTTAGAGCATTTTGTACTTAGCGGTGCAATGTGTGTAGTATTTATGCAGGCAAAGATTCCCCTAAATGTTCGTGCTAGACACAGAACATGAGCATAGGGCTCTCCCAGCATCACCATAGGAAGGTACCCAGTGTGACATCAACAGGGCAGCCAGCAGCCACATCCCAGGGAAGGGCAGCTTCATGCTATATTGACATCTCAGGGGTCTGCCACAGGCTAAACCATGACAGCTCTGGACCACAGACATGCAGAGCAGATGTAATGGAGCAAACTGCTGGCATAAAAAGAGCTGCTGCTCTTTATTCGGCATCCAGAAATGGCCTCTGAAATCAGGAAGGGACGGATCAGAGATCTGTGGAGTGCTACTTTTTCTTGCTGATTGCAGGGGACTGCTCTAATAGGACTGCTGAATGTTGGTAAGGGCTGTTATAGTGAGAGAAGCCAACTGATAGGATAAGACATGTATTTTTGTGTCCTGTTTCAAGCCATTTAATACTGTTGGGTGGGGGTGGGGTGAACAGGAGCAAAAGTTGGGTTAAAAGATGCCCTTTATAGTAAAGGAACCTACCTGAACTCACTTTCCTGTAGCTTAAATGAGAAAGTGGGTTAAATTAGTTCTGATAAAGCATTAACTGCATGAGTTATGTTCACAGACAGGAAAAGTGCAAATTTCTACCACAATTCTGCCCATACAGCCTTTTGGATTTGGGGTGGGGTTTTGTAAGGCCTCCTGTAGGACTGCACTCAAGGCTTTTCCCAAATAATAGCACCAGTTGTAAGAAGCTGCATGAGGATTCTGCATTCCTGCTAACCCAGGGACAGAGATGCCAAACTTGATTCATTGCGGATGATTTGATTCACCTTTTATTGAGCCTGCGGAAGGCTATTGAACCGACTCAGGCACCCTTTCTGTGTTTCAAAGACCAGAGGTGTTTTTTACCCGATCCCTCCCTCCCCTTTCCCTCAGAGTACAGAAAGCTGCAATTACAGGCAGCTTTCAAGGCTGGCAGCCCTCGCTAACAGCCAGGACTTGTTGGGGCGCAGAGTGGAGGAGCTGAATTGCACTTGGACCAGAATGAAAGCCATTTCAAATGGTGCCACTCAACCCCCTAGGGCTGGGACCTCCCCTCATCTCTGGATGTGCACTCTCAGAGGCCAGGATTCAGCCCTGTAGCCCATCATTCAGATTGTAATCAGTTGCTCCTCTGCTATGGGGAACAAATACCCATATATGTGTGTGCGTATATATATATATATGTATCTACCTCAAATATATATAGATCTAACATAAATGCATTTCCATGTCCTCTGCCAGCACCCTGACCCCCCTGGTCATGGCTCCCTGTGCAAACCAGGAAAGGGTAACATTTGCATGAACACTCTCAGGGACTGGGTGATCACAGAGATCCTCAAGTCCTGCCAAACTTGATCAAAACCAGCCAATGGTTTCAAAAGGTCCTATACAGGGAGCATCTGAGCTTATGTGGCTTGAACCTACAGAGAACTGAGCTCGAACAAATCCTGAGCTGAAGATGAAATTTCTTCACTTGTCTCCCATTCCCTGCAGATCTTCAGAAGGGACCTGGTCCTTTCCATGGCCTTTTTCAAGCCCTCTCAGTACTTGAATATGCTTACAAGCTGGTGTGTTCCCCTAAGAGGCAATGGTAGCATTAGCATGTGGCAACACCTAGTGAAGAGCACACAGAAGGCATTGCTGGAGGAAAGGGGAAAGGCACCATGTGTGATTTCTGGTCTTGTCAGTGAACCTCAGGGACTTCCATTAGAAGGCTTGTTCTTAAAATGTTACTGTGATGAGGTGGCTCCCTTTTCTAGGACTCACCTCCTGGGACTGATGTACCTGGATCTACCTTTGATCCTGGGTGTACTGATGGGTGCTTCACAATGTCAGACTTGTCTCTGGAAGGAAAGGGCTGCCTCTGGCACTGCAGGCAGCTCTGCCCTCTACAATTCCAGGAGTTAGCTCCTTTTTACACTACTGCACTATGTCTGTGGGGGGAGGAGGGGTTTTCCCCCTTTAGAGGAGATTCTGGGACTTTCTGTGGCATGAGGGCTGGCAGCTTTCTGTCTTGGCTCATAGGGTTGTTAGTGTTATTAATGGTCATAAAGTTATTGCACCCTTTCCTAGTATCGGTTGTCTTTGGACTTGGAGCCAGTGCTACCCTTTACACGTTGGCATTTCATAAGGACTTCAGATGTTGGCAGTGAGAGCTGCTATGAACTAATCTGGGCACCAAGTTACAGCATTGCTTCACTTAAGCTTTTCCACGTGTTGACTTGAGGATCTGCTTCTATGTAGCTCCACTGTGTGTAAATGTGAGAATTCATTTTTTCCCCTGTACTTGTTGTGACTGAGCTTGAAAAATTGGTTCCTCTGGAAGCCGCTCTAGTTTAGGTTTTGCTAAAGTGAACTTTTATTTCCAGACAAGTGGAGTACTAGGCTGAGATTAAGCTTTGTGATTCAATCCTTCCGCTTGCAGCCACTTCTCCCTGTTGGCATGAGGCTGAGGTGACACGAAGTAGAGGTGATTCCCTGCAAAGAAAAAGCAAAAAGTTCTTCTAAGAAGGCCCAAAATACCTATGGCCTGAAAGCTCCTTCAGGAATCAATTTATGGTGCATGTCTGGGGGAGGGAATATCAGGTAGATGTACCCCATACATCTTCACCTGTGCATATCCCCTTTTGTGATCCTTCACCCAGAACCTAGAACTGTAGTTTAATATTACAACTGAAGACATATATTTAATTGCTGTGGTGCCTATAAGAAACTACCGGCTCCTCTGAAGTCCTCTGAAACTGTGAAATGTTTCACAATGTCTGAAGAGGTAATTTGCATTGAGAATCAATATGCTAATTATTGTGTCAACACTTGCTGTTTTGGCATGTTTCTCGGCTTCTTGTCCCAGGGTATACAGCCGCGTATGGTCCCAGCTCGTCTGCGAGATGTAAGATGTGCCTTGGCTCTGCGACAGTCACAAGACTTGTTAAAAGAGATGCAAACCGAAGAAGACTGGCACAGTTTGTACTGTCTTATCCAGCCTAGCTTTATTCTGCCAGGGAACATCGATTAAATCAGATTAAGAAATTAGGGAGCTTTTTTCTACCCGGTAAGTTAAATAAATATTGATTAAATAAAATGATCGTTAAACAGATGAGTCAAAATAACTACCATACCAATCCGTGCGGTTTATATAACGTCAAGTGGTGTTGGATTACAAGTGTCAAATATGGGCCCAAAGATGTTCTCCTTTTTCAATGTATTTATTCTGGAGATGGTTGTGCCCTGAGTCAGGGACCAGGAATAGCTGTGCCTGGCACTGTGCTACCTCACAACGAAAAGGTGAACTTTGCCTCTTGGCTTATTCTGCAGCCTGAAGGCTGTTTGGGACACCGGGGCAGGGCACACGGGAGGAGCATGAGAAACAGGCAGACAGTACGGCTTTTAACATCACGGCTCCCAGCATGGAACAGCATGAACACAGGATGCATGCTACCTGTAGCTGCAGCATGCCGGGCCGCAGAGTTTTTGCTGTATGATACTCTGACAGGGTTGAGAACCGTCCAGGATGTCAGCCAAAACGGTCCTGGGAGCAAACAGAAAATACCAGCTCTCTGCTAGGCTTGTTAGCTGCTCAGTGGTGACCAATAACTAAGTTGCATAGGAAGAATTATAATGCAAACTTGGATTATGCTTCCAGCCTTTTTAAAGTGCTTGCTTTAAGGGGTATGTATACATGTGAGGCATGGGGAAGGCCACCGAAATGAAAAGGTGCTGTGGGTTGGGATAAGTAGCTATGCAGGGAGAACATGTCTTTTTTCCCACCCTCAGCTTCCCTGGATACATTGAAAACCGGTGCAGACCAAAGGAACAGGTACAGACACCTGAGAGCTCCTCGTTCCCCAAGTGTTCACAGCACAAATGAGAGGGTCTGGAGCTCCTGCAGTTGCCCAAATGGCCACTGCAAGCTTTCTGGCAGATCAGTTTGCATCTGGTTGTTGCCCCCTCACCTGGGAGAAAGGCTGCTGGATTATTGGTTTTCCAGACAGCNAAGGCCACTGAAATGGTAAAAAGGTGCTGTGGGTTGGGATAAGTAGCTATGCAGGGAGAACATGTCTTTTTACCCACCCTCAGCTTCCCTGGATACATTGAAAACCGGTGCAGACCAAAGGAACAGGTACAGACACCTGAGAGCTCCTCGCTCCCCGAGTGTTCACAGCACAAATGAGAGGGTCTGGAGCTCCTGCAGTTGCCCAAATGGCCAAATGGCCACTGCAAGCTTTCTGGCAGATCAGTTTGCATCTGGTTGTTGCCCCCTCACCTGGGAGAAAGGCTGCTGGATTATTGGTTTTCCAGACAGCCACTAACCCAGTAGCACACAACCCCTCACTGGGCTCAGAGATGCTTATCAAGTACTGCTACACATCCCCACAGCAACAAAATGGCTCTTAAACACACCATCTATATATCTCCTCCCTGGGATATACGTGTATCTACTGTGGATCCCAGTCATGGAAGGCCAGGGGCTGGTGGTGGGGTGGGTGATGCTGGGTCTGTCACAGACCCTCTCCAGGTTTGGTCCAGCACAAGAAGAATACTTACTCATTCTCTCTACTGCAAAGGTAAAAAGCAAAAGCTAGGAAGGGGTTATGCTCTACTGGTATTTACAAATAATTTTCAGATACAATTTCTGTAAGTCTTTGTGATGAGGAACTAGGAAGAAAAGGGTTTGTAAACGGTGCTACTCCCCCCCCTCCCCCTCAGGCAACCTTCAAAGCCTTTGTTTTTATTCGCACAAGTAGCTCTAGTTTTACTTTACCGAGGCTGCCAAGGACCTTCAGTGCCTGATGACAGCCTTTTCGTTTGAACAAGCACATTTTTGGATGGGTTTTCTCCTAAAAGGTGAGAGACGACACACATGCAGGGTAAAGCGAACCTAGAGATGTCCTGCCCTGCTGCTGGCTCATCTCCTGGGCTTTTTTCTGTTTTGTTTTGGGTTTGTTTTACTAGCACGTTTCAGGGCTACATGTGTTAGGCTTATGTTCTGACACCTTCCCTAATATTTTTGCTTTGAATGTCAGCTTTTTGCTTTCCCATGCTAGTTACTATCAGATAACTGAGCTTAACAGAGGTTTCTTTCATTAGCTGTAACTTAGTAGGAAAGCACTGAACTCTGGGTATTCCTGACAAGTCCCACTCAAAACATGGCAGTGCTTTCACTTATGTACCTGCAGTAATTAACCTCAGCCTCCCTGCTGCCCCTGGTGAGCAGCTCTGCCTGCGAGACACTTCCAGCAGCCACTCTTGCAGGTGGGCACAAAGGCTCACAAAGCAGAAACGCCTTCCGGCCCCAGGGGTGTCAATAGGTCTGCTCAGCTATGCCAAGTGTAGTCATGCATTTTAAGTTTCTTCCTGAACCGGGGTCTTGATTCTTGTGCCATTTTAATGGAACAAAGAGGTCAGATTGTTTATAGGTCGGTCGCCTTTGTGTGCGTGCAGCTAGCAATGCCTTCAGTGCTCCAGTTCCTGGGACTCTTTTTCCCTCCGGCTCTTAAGTCTCAGCTATTCTCTCCTAATGCAATAACAGTAATTATCCTATCGCTGGCCACTGCAGCACCCTCCATTAGCACCCGCCTCACCTAGTGCAAAGTGCAGGCTGGGAGCCAGGTAAAGCCTGTGTAATTTATAGCTCATCAGAGAAGCCAACCAGCCCACGGTCTTCCTGTTTTGTAGAGACAGACCTATCACCTAGACACTGCTGCCATGGGTGCGCTGGGAATGCAGGAAGATGAAAGTAGTGCACAGGCAAGCTCTGGCCCCATCTCTGTTTGTGTTTTCTGTTGTTTCATCCAGGCATGCAGTCAAGTAAAATCGATGCAACCAGAAGACAATATTGACGTGGGTTTTGCTCCCCAGTAGACCCATGACATTTCACAATGTAATTGTTGTTTCACATTTGGCTGCTGAACACAGAACAAGAGACATAAAGCTGGCCCTGATAAGTTTTCATCTAAGGCCAGGATTCAGCACAAGGATGACCTCTTACGTGTTTTATTTAATTGCTGTCCTGTAGCATCCTATAGGGCTGGATGATGCTGGATGATGCACAGACTGACTTCACAGCTTATTCAGTCCTTATACATTTTCAGGGTACCTATAGCTCCTTTGGGCTGAAATTGCCACCTAATCCTCTGGTACGTGGCTTGATCTCAAAATTGCAAAAAAGGGACCAAAAAAGAAGAAAAACAAACTGCTTTGAAGGGACAGAGGAGTTTGGCTCCCAGCTGTCTTTCTGCCACCAAACCCTTTGGCCTGAGGCACCCTGGGGCCATCTGAAAACAACACCCTGACTGTGTTTTTGCCTAACATCCTGCTCTTTTTATGGCAAAATTCTATTTCACCCTCCTCACCCAGGAAAGTGCTGTGCCAGGGAAGGAGCTGCCTGTAGGGGACTTTTGTGCATCCCCCCCAGACCAAGCACAGACACTCTATTGGTGACTCAAAACACCAGCAGGCATCCTGACAGTCCAACTCCCCATCTCAGGCACCAGAGAGCTGCTGTCACTGTCAAAGATACTCTCAAAAATGTAACCAAAAAGAAAACCAGATTCTATAAACGAAAGGCTGGATGGGGCTTTGAGCACCCTGGTCTAATAGAAGAAGTCCAGGCGCATCACAGGGGAGTTGCAACTAGATTATCTTTAAGGTCCCTTCCAACTGAAGCCATCCTATGGTTCTGTGAAATTCTCCCTCGTGACAGCACTTGTGAAGTGTCTGCTCTTGGAAGGAAAAGTTATTTTTCTTCGGCTGCTAAGCCAACCCATTCAGCAGGATTTGGAGGGCAGAGCTAATTGATGTGGTTAGGTGAAATGAGAGAGGATCTTGAGAGAATCACTGCTGACGCAGATCCCAGCCTCATGCAGGCAAGGCCAGATAGTCCTTTGTGCAGAGGATGCAACATAAACTTATCTGCACTGGAGAGATTGGTCAAAGAAAATGTTTTCTCCAACACCATTTGGGCTTGGTAGCTCTAGGCAGTGAGGAGTATTTTCCACCATGCCTTAGAATACTTTGGGTCAATAACCATGCATTTTCCAGCATTAGAGTTTCTGGCAATGTTTCGCTGAGAAGATCTTACACTTACGATAGTCACACATGGCCTCTGAAAGTCAGCAGGAGCAAAGCCACAGGGTCAGAAATACACTTTGTCTTTGTTCCTTTAACTGCTGCTGATGGTTTTGACTGAGATAAGAACTCTTGGAAATTATTCATGTCTTCATTCAGTGCCTTGGCGATCTGAGGAGACTGCATTACTTGATTATGCTTCAAGCTAGCACTGCTAGGGCGCAAATATTCTTGGATTTGACAACCAACAAATGTCTTCATCAGTAAACTTGTACAAGGTGATGTTGTTTTTTGATGTGCAATTAAGTTACGAGGGATCTAGTCACAGAGCAGAGCTTTGAACTGAGTAGCTTTCACTGTTTGAAGCAAATAGGGGAATAAACACAAATACATTTGCATCTGAGACTGTTTGCCAGAGGGCAAACTGATCAAGAGGGTGATACTCCTCAGCAAAGCAGGCTCAAGTGGAGAAGGTGGAGGCAGGAGTGCAGGGGAAGTACAGGCATGGAGGTGAGGGGTCCCATACCCTGCCTGCTCGCTCCCCATGTCCATGGAATTCAGTTCTCTGGTTAGTCCTGGGGAGCCTTGGGAAGGCTGTTAGGAAGACACAAGGGATCACAGGCTGCAGAAAGAGGACCAAATCATTTAGAGGCTAAGAAATGCCGGTGTAACTGTCAAAACCAGACCTGAGCTGAAGCTTGCAAAGTATTCCAGAAAAAAAAAATGGTGAAAAAAATCTTCAAACCTTAATGTAAGAAAGCAAGAAAAATAGAGTCAGGCTGCCATGCAGTAAATGAGATTAAAGATAATCTAGGCATGGACTACAATCAAAGGAGCATTTTACCTCTGTTCTCCTTTAAGGAAGACAAATCCCAGGGGCAAAAGCAGGTTGGCTAATGGGAACAGGGATATGGAAATGGAATTGCTATTGTGCTCAAAGAGCAGACTGCATTCCTCTTGGGGGGCAGGTCATGTCTGTCCAGGAGTTCTGGGAAGACCAGCGTGTGAGGTGGCCCATCTAATAGCAACTATGTTCCTATACATCCATCAACTCAGTGAGGGACCCCACGGCTGCAGAACATCCATTACAATGCGTTTGGTTGTGCAGGGTTAAAAAATAATCCAGCCAACCATTGTCCTTGTAGCTCCGACCTCACTGGTATGTGGGGCTTTGGAACAAGCCTTGAAGGTTAATTAAAAATGCAAAGGCACATCAAAATGGGATGAAATGCAACAAAAGCTGCATCCTGCCAGACTAACCCGATGGTTCTCTTTGATAAAACAATTATTTTTCCAGACAGGTAATATCTGCCAGATTTCCTTTATCTCGACTACTTTAATGTACTTGCTATGATGTCAAATGTGAAACTGATGTTGTCGGAGACAAAACAGATTAGCAGAGGAATTGCGTTGTTGGTAAGAAGAGGAGACAATGAGTGCTGAGGATGGAGATCTCAGGGCAGGAAGAGTTATCTAGGAGAGCTCTTGGAGTTCTGGGACCAGTTTCGTTTTAATGTTTGCATTAATGGCACACTCCTGACCCATGCGAGCATTGTGCTAATGAAATGCACTGCATGAAGCTGTGACGCATTGCTGGCATGGAGGTGGTTTGCAGGCCAGGCAGAACAAGTGGGGCACCTCAAGAATGGCTGTAATAAAAGGAGGATGACATTCAAGTAAAAGACAAAGAGTCTTGGAGGTGAAAACCGGTGTCAGAGGAGACTTTTGTTATTAACAGGGAGTGAGTCAGTTGGGAAAATAATTGAGGGAAAAGAAAAACCAGCATTAAATAGTCACATAAGAGTTGTGTGTTGCCAGCTTGATCCTTATGTTGCATCTATTTCCAGTTGAGATGAGAAAATATTAGTGCCAGCATACATACCCCAAATCAACTCTCCTCCCTTCCTACCCTTCCTTTTGAGAAAGATGCATTAACAGCAGAGCAGCTGCAGAGAAGAGCTACAAGGGAGACCAGGGAACCAGAGACCCTGTCTTCCAGGATGCCAGAGGAAGGTCCTGGAGCATATGTGTGTGGTGATGGGGATGGAGTTTGACAGAGCAGGTACTGTCCTGCAGTCTTGGGTTTAAGGATCCAAACGCTGCCTACATGAGGCTGCTGTCGCCTGAAGCCATCCCACAGTCCTCTGCTAGCTGTGAGCAACTCACATTTGTTTTGTTTGGATTAGGGACAAAAGCAACCCCCTGGGGCAAGCAGCATAGGTTGGGTTGGGTAGAGGCTGGACCAGCTCAGCGGTCTCCCAGAGCTTTGGTACCCCATGAAGCCCTGGTGCAATGTCTCACACTCTGCCCAGGCAGTTACCAGCCCTTCTGCCAGTACCTCGTGCTGCAGCCTGGCTCAGCCCTTGCCAGTGATGGCGTGCCATGAGGAGTGGTTCCAGTTGCATGCAATTACCTTTGCTTTAATATTTTTCCTCAAAGCTTGGAAAAGCAACTGGAAGATGAATAAAAACAACGTCCTGTCTGTGTGATTCACAGCCAGAGCGATAAATTGCACATTGCTCTGCCCAGCAATTACCAGAAGTTTCTCTGCATGTGTTGTGGTGAAGGGAATTTTCAGGAGAGCCCCAGATGAAGGCTGAACAAACAGGTATGAACAGAGTCCAACCGTCTGGTCATGCCTTAAGCCAGTCAGACATGGAGCAACCTGGGCCTGGAAGCTGCATTGCCACCTTTGCTGAAGACGCTGTTGGGAAGACGCTGTTGCTGCGGGCTGTCAGATAAGGCCCAGCAAGTTACTAAGAGTAATGGTTTCCACCCGAGTTTGTCACTCCAATACTCGGCCAACAAGGGGAGCAGAGGTGCTTGGGGCTGTTGAGACTGGGCTGCAGGGCTGTGCCCTCTGTGGAGGGATTGCATGGTTACGTTCCTGAATTTCTTTGGCTTCCCTAGGAGCTAGTATTGTCTCTATTACTGAGGCCTTTCTAAAGAGAGGGATGAGAGGGAAAGGCAGAATGTGAGAGCAGAGTAAATAAGAGAGAGAAGAGCTGGGTGCCCGTGCGAAACCGCAAGAACTGAAAGCGGAGGGTCTTAAAATTTGTGCAAGGCTCCCACAGCATCTGCAGGTTTGGCAAAGCAGCCAGAAGGGCCCCTGCTCCTCTCATGAGAGCAGCCGGGAGCAGGGCAGGACTCTCCCACCGGGAACCCTGGCAGCCTGTCGATAAACACGTTGGTGTCGAGAAGCTAAGTCAAATACAATTATTAAACTGATTATTCATGTTGCATTCTGCTCGCTGTGGGAAGATACTCCTTTTGGGGTTAGCTTTATGGGCCACACAGATTGTCACAGTGAATCTAATTAGCAAAAGAAATCCAAATGGAACAATGACTGGTAATTGTTGTTAATGATGCAAGCGTATAAAACCAGCTAAAATGAAACTTTGGGTTACAAGCAGCACTGAAAGGCAAATGAGCATTAACAGTTGTACGCTGTAAGTCCCTACCTTGCTGATGTCAAGTGTGGTTAAGATGAGCTCACACATATAAAACAGCAGTGACTTGCCAAAGGCTTCCCAGCGGCCACTGGAATAAAATGCTGCAAGAAATTAATGACCTGCAGAGCTTTTTTGGGAGAGGTGGTCCGGAACTGGTGAACGGGCTGAAAGCTATCCCCTGCTTTGCTTTCACCAAAGCAAACCTCAGCTGCTTCCAGAGCTGAATTGAAAAACAGGATCCTTTTTACTTGCACAGTCTCTGGATTGTGTCTCCTGCCTGGGAGTCAGACCATCCCAGGCTCCCCAGCTGTTGGTGCTGCTCTTGGCATGCCGCTCCAGCTCCACCAAGCAAGTGTGGGGTGGGCCGCCATCCAAATATTTTGGATTAAATTTGGATCGTGAATTATGCAATGCACACAGACACACACACACACAAAACCTGCATTGTTCTGCCACCGGAGGTGGGCACGCAGACCTCCCAGCCGTATGGCAAGCTGTGCGTCTGAATTCATTGGAAAGATGTGGTCGAGAGCCTGCGTTTTGGTTAGCAGCCCCCAGACTAGAGTTCTGATGACTGGCACTCTCGGTCTGCAGAAACTGCCATGCTTGGGCAGTCAGTGGAACTGGGACAGCTCATAGCAGTTGTGGATTTTATCCAGCACTGAGCTTCAGCTCTCACATGGGATGGCCCTGGTCCCATGCCTTGTTTCTCTCTTTCTAGCTTTCAGAATGTTTTGGACTTGTCTTCAGTTTAAGTCCTATCTATTCCTCTGGGGTTTTTTGTGTATGATGGGCTTGTGAGAGGTGAATTGCATAGAAATGTTGTTGGGAAAGATGGTTCAAGCTATATAATTTTGTTTTCAGATATTAAACACAAGTTAGCTGGGTTTTTTGGCAATACTATAAATGTAACTCTGATGGGAAGCCTGGACAGTTGAAACATTTTCTGCTTATTCATCCTTCCAAATGTGTGTGGGCAAGGCAACCTGGTACAGACAGAAATGCAGACTCTCCCTTATATTGTTTTACATTTTCTGTGGCATAAAAGAGGAGACTTATAACGGCCAAGTGCGGGAAGGAAAGCGGAAGGAAGAATGTGAGAGTGAGAGTTTTAAGACCATGGCACCAGCTAAAATCTCTGTGCCTGCAGCCCACTGCACCCTTGACTGGAATGTGCCAGCTGGCAGTTAAATACCACTTCATTGATGCAGTGTTGGAACTTTGGAGACAAAGCTGAGCACTCAGCTAAAATGAAAATGTTTTCATTAAAAAAGGAAAAAAAAGTTTATACTAACAGTTGTAGAACCTGAATATAAACGAATAAAGGAGCTGGCAAAGCCTAATGTAGATACTTTTGCTTGAAATAGCATTAAAGAGTGGCCTGAGACAGCTGGTTTCTTATAAAAACCTCAACATTTTAACAATCATTTTTATTTCTCTTAAATAGGTTTATCAGCATTTTTAAAAACAGAGAGAAAAGAAACCTTTCTTCTGTGTAGTCCTCCTCCTCCTGACGCAGGTTTGAGTCATTATAATGAGTCCATTGATAGGCACTCAATTTTGCCGAGGACTCATAAGGTTAAATATTGAGGAGCTGTGAAAGTACTCAGTACATGTAATATATATTAAAGACTTTTATTTGAGTTTTTCCGATGACTGGCATAGAGGCTTTTTTCATGTATCCAAATTCATACATAGGAAAGTATTTTCCACAGCTAACAGTGTCATTATACCTTCATTTTTGTCTCTTAAAAATAATGATGAGATTTGACTTTTTCTATGCTTCTATTTTTACAGGAGTGTAAATGGTGATTTTTTTTTCTCTATTTCTCTTTGCTATTCAGATGTGCCAAGGAATTTCAAAGAGAAACAAAAATTTGCCATTCAACCCAAAATCCCTACAGTGTCAGGCACCCCTTGTTTTAAACATCAGGAGTGAATTGTTTCTTTGTAAATTATTAGAATAAAAGAATGCATAAATATAAATTCTCCATTTTTGCAGATTTTCAAAACTCAGTTGAACAGAGCACTGAAGAGCTTGCACTAATGTAGAAGCTGGTCCAGCTCCAAGCAGGGTGTTGTACCACACAAGCGCCAGAGGTCCATTCCAAACCAAACTATTCCATGATACTGAAATCAAATTTTCACCAATTTCAGTGTATTCCTTCTGGTCCTGTTTGATTCCAGAGTTCTTTGAGTGAAGATCTGAATGCTTTTTTGTTGTCATCAAAACCTGGGTCAGAGTTCATTTATTTCTTCATTAGTATCAGTTACAATAAATAAATCTGTTACCTTCAACTGGAAGGCTAAGGAATGATTAAAAGTTACAAAGAGACCTCTTGGTATCCCTTTAACAAGACTGAACAAATGCTCAAGAGAAATCTTCACAAACCATTTTGCTAATTCATTTACACGTATTGTGTAAGATGGCATAACAGAACCAGCAAGACATCTCTGATCATATTATAACCAAGCTTTATTCTGTAACAGCTTCAATATACTAACAAAAACCTTATGTCTTTATTGCCAAAAACCAGCACACTGTGTCTAACTTAAATTGCCTGGTGTTTTAAATATACTTTCACAGGCAAATCTCTGTAAAACAAGTTTCTCACATATATGCCTTGAAATTATCAATGAAAGGAACATTTAAGAACACAAAAATGGGCAAAGTGTGACAGTATGGGCTCCCCAGTACAGAGCAAGACTCTTTTTTGCAGTACTTAGAGAACACACTATACCTCACATACAATCCCCAAAATACCCAAAAAGATTGTCTTATTTATTCTAAAATCCATGAATCTGAACAGGTGGAAATAGTTTATTTGGTTAAGCCATAATCTTCCAAGCCTTGGCATGGCAGCTGTGGGTTTTCAGGAACTAGAACTATCCCACCTGTGACTCTAGTGATGGAGAGTGGCTCTCAGTAGCACAAAGACTCCTTACCAGAAGCTTAAAGGGCAAAAATGGCAGTTACATTTGTTGATTTAAACAGCATCATCACTTTTTTCCTTGATGTACGCTTGATGCTATTCTAAGGTGTTGTCCAATGTCAGTGTCAGCTCCTCCTTTTTGTCCACGTTTCTCCTTCTCCATTCATTCGCTTCCCTAAGGGCTGATGTTTTGTCTTGTCTATTAATACAGAACTAGAGGAGGCAGCAGCAGGAGGTGAAAAAACAGCAGCTATCCAGGTGGATGTGAGAAAATATTCTCCCAGCATGTGAACATGGAAGAATGAGAGGAGATCTGCATCAGAGCAGGTTGAGGTTTATGGCATCCAAATTACACCTGTGCTGTTGGACATTCATTCACCTCCTGAAAAACACTGATGAAGAAAAACCCCAAAATATTTTAACCTCATCTCCCTAATGCAATAAGCCTTCTTAACCTTACAAAATGTGATTATCAAAGAAGAAAGAATTCCACCTACTTTACTTATTATGTGTAATTTACATACTACCCCATCCTTCCAGTGCTGGTTAATACTATTTAAAGGGCACTGAAATAGGATAATAACAAGCCCTATGCTGGCTGATCTATCCTGATATGAAATGCATCCCATTAGTCACTTTGTATCTGAAAGGCAGGAAAATATCTACCTAGCAACAGTGAGGCTTTCAGGATTAAAAAAAATATTTGGCAGGCAGTAGGCGTGTTAAACTGCGCCAGGAAGAGCTCAACCGGAGGCTTCTGAAGGCAACAGGAGCATAAATAAGTTGCCACAAGTACTGCCCACCAGAGAGCTGGAAGACAGTTCAAAGCTCTCTAACCTGAAGGAGCAGCAGACAAGTGAAGGGCAGCCCAGTGGCAGCCGTGTGTGGAGAGCTCTGGGAGGAAACATAGCCCTCCAAAACTGCAGAGAGAAATGTAGCAGCAGACGCTATAGCTCACCTGATCCCCACTGTGCCATTATGCGGGCCCCAAAGATGCCATCTCAGTTTTGTAGCTCAGAAAACAGATCCACCACCAGAAAGGCTCTATTAATTACGGTGGCAGTGAGAGAGATGGGGAGGTTCTTGCCAAGTCTTTTCTTTTTTCCTCTTACATAAGAACATAGCTGGTTCAAGAGATGCTACCACTGGAAAAAGGAGCAAGCAGAACGCTTTCGTTTTGGACACAAAGCAAGCCTGACAAAGGAAAGAACTTTCCCTGTTTGTTTATATCATTAACCACCTAGATTTTTTTTCCTGTCACCTGTAATCTATCCTGACACAGCAATGCTCTTGATGGGCCAGGCAAAATCGTTTTCCAAGAGGGCCGTGCTTCAATCACATTAAAACTTCCATTCGGTTCTTTTGTTTTGAAGGAGGAGCTCTTTTAGCAGAACAGGAGTGAGCAACCAGCAACCTCCTTGCATAGCTCAAGAGCAGCAGGCTGAAAATGGGCAGCAATACTTTATTTCCCAGGTGTGTCCAAATCCAGGACCAGGGATTTCAGAAGGCAGCCAGGGAGCTTCTACAGGCTTTGGGAAAGATCCAAAACCTTCTGCCTCAGAAGGACGTGTGCCTCAGCCTCACTGCACATTCACAGAAAGTCATCCTAAAACGAAGATTGAGAAATTGCTTTTCCACCTGTGAAGTGACACTGCTTTAATATCTGACCATGATGGGTAAAATGAGCAAACTGAATACAAGTGAGCATAGTGAATGCGCATGACTCCTCGGTCTGGCTTCCGGAGGGAGATGCTTTACTTACAGGACAGTATTTCTGCTGCACAGAGAAGACCAGCAGAAGAAGGAGGCCTGAGGAAGGACAAGCCTTGTCAGCCCCACCTTGTTGAAGAGGCAGGCAGCCCACAGGAGTCAATGTTCCTGCCTTCTCCCTACAAGCCGTTACAAGGACATTGCTGGACGTCTCTGGCTGTTTGTCTGGAGGAATGGATCACATCCTCACCTGGGACTCACCAACAAGATGTTTGCCTTCTTTTATTAGTGGTGAGTGACAATATTTGTGTCAAGACTTTTCAGGAAGGACTACACACTGCCCAAGACAGCAGAAGGGGTAGCTCTGAGCAGGGTGTTCAGCAAAGAAACACCGTCCGTGTCTCCTGCAGCTTGTCCCTCAAATGCCTTCCAGAACAAACAGCTCTGTGGTTCTCCCATGAAGGGTGCCAGCAAGCAAAACAGTGCTGGGCAGTGCAAAGAGGTTTGCTGCTGGTTATCTAAGAAGCCTTCAGATGCTTTGTTCCTTATTCCCATCTACTGGAGATGGTGCTGAGGCTGATAAACTTCTGCCTGGAGTAAAAGTCTTCCCACCATTTATGTTAATCGGAGCCCGCTTTACTCTAGTTTTGGGACAAGCCATAAGCCATAATTTGAGGACAGCTAAAATTGCTGTGAACTTCCCTTCTGCTCAGCTCAGTCTTTGTGTTTTCTATCATGAATTAGGTAGGGCAAACACAGCCAGACAAAACAAGGGCTGAAACCTGCCATCAGAGCTCAGCCCCATCACACAACCAGTGCCCGAGGCTGGAATTCGATCATGGGGAAGCTAATAATAACAACACACAGCAAAGAACAGAGTACTTTGCTGCTGTTTCTGAAAGCATGAAAAATACCATCTTAATTTAGAGACTTATTATGGCATATTATGGCAGGGCATGCTGATAAATGTGGAGCAAGGTAGAAGCGCTATGCTATGGTATGTGCTCTTATTGCAATAATAACATGAAAAAACCAATAACCTAACCTTCTGAAAATCACAGAATTTCACAGAATGGTTGAGGCTGGAAGGGACCACCGGGGGTCATCTAGTCCAGCCTCCCTGCTCAAGCAGGGTCACCTTGAGCACATTGCTCAGGACTGTGTCTAGGCAGCTCATAAATATCTCCAGGCAAGGAGACTCCGCAACCTCTCTGAGCAACCTTCTCCAATTATCAGTCACCCACACAGTAAAGAACTTCCTCATGTTCAGGTGGAACTTCCTGTGCTTTAGTTTATGCTGATTGCCTTTCATCCTATTGCCAGGCATGACCAAGAGGAGTCTGACTAAAGTACAGTTTGAAAAAGACAAAGGATGTTCTGCTGTTTATTCAACAATAAAAGCAAAAAGGCTGTGATATACATGAAATACTCTCTCTTTACAGCGACCAAAAGTAAACTAAAATGAATCATTACTTTTCTGCCTCTGAAAACCTGTTAAAAGTCCCTGTGGCCTGCAGAATATTCCACACAAGTGATTTAAATTTTCTTTCAGATTTTTCATTGTACTTGACATGTCCTTTTTTATCAAATTTCATTCTTAAAAAATAACAAAGCTCACAGACAGAGAAACACAGGCGCTTCAAAAGCCTGGTGGTACTCCATTTAGGATACTGCAGCCGGCTTGGTTAGGATGCAGTGCTTGCATACGGGTACCAGAGGTGGGAGCACACATGTGGGTCTCACCATCTGCTCTTGTGCTGCTCTGGCTGGGAAAGCAGAGGTGGGCTGCAGACCTGCTGGGGGCTCTGATGGTTAAAGGAAGATTTCAGATTCAGAAGGACTGGAATCCCTTGCTCCTCGCTGCCCTCAGTTACCTGTCAGGCCAGAAACAGGAGAGGTGGAGAAACTTAGGCATACCCTGGAGTTTCTGTTGACTCACATCCCTCAGGACCATCACCTGCACTCTGTAGGCACCAGGGCACCCCAGTGCCAAGCTGGAATCAGGCTGCTCTTTGCTATTCCACAGCATCTCCTGTAGCACCATGTAAAACCACCATGGTACAGGAGCAGGCTGCACCACCACCACTACCAGAAGTCAGAGCCTTCCATACGCATCCTTGGAGGTCACCTGTATTTTGTTTCACAGGAGCTTGTAATTACTATCCAGTAGGAGGGTTTCTTAGCAAAATGCTAGATAAATCCTAAATTTGGCTGGAAGATGATCAGCCTTTTGTGTTTGCAGTTCCTTGGTAGAGAGATTATTCTCAGGAGTTATAAACCATTCCCCAGCAAGCAAGGAGAGTTTGGGATTTCCAGCATTAATGCTTGTAAGAAATCATTTGGCTGTCACTAACGTTATGTAAATAGATGGTTCATGTTTATACTCTACAAAATGCATTTACAAGAAAAAGGCTGACTAATTCAGAGGTCACCTTCTAATTCAAGATTAGTACTCAACAGGGGTGTTTTTAGCCACCAAAGGCTAAATTAAAACCATGTGCTGTAACCTACCTTTATGTAGTTACTGATATGAAGAGGGTGGAAGCAGTTTTGCTATCAAACTTAATGCCACTCTCTAAGGAGTGAAATAAAGCATCACAGAAGCTTTTACACAAGGACACGCACATCAGGACTGCCTGACCTAAAAAGTATGAAGTGCTCAAGTACATGAAAGTCACCTTTCAGTGACCTGTCACTGTTACGGTCTTGATTTCACAGGAACACATTGAAATAAAAAGCCATTTAATCAACAAATCATCCTCTTCATTAGGAAGAGTAATTGGCCACAGGGAAAAACAAGTGATCAGCATGATGATATTTGATTCTCTTTCAGATGTTTGGTTATCCCAGGCACGGTGAAAGAGGTGAGGCCCATTAACTCCCCTAGACCCACAGTGGGTGGTGATATTGAAGATGGCTGCATGATTTCTGAAACCTGCCAAGTGCCAAAATTCGTACCACCATTTTATTCTCCCTTCCAACCATTTGTTTGTCATGACTTAAAAATGACCTGGTGTTTGAAGGCTCGCTTCAACCTGGAATAAAAACTGAAGCCCACTCTTTTTGTTAGCTTCTCAAGTAAAACCTGAAATTCACTCAGTATCTTCTTAAAATGTTTTGTCTGGAGAGAGTGGGAGCTGAAAACCCGAGCAGAATGTCAGTGATTCTATTCAGGTGCAGTGCAGCTGAATACAGTGTTTCTGTTCAGCCCCATAAACACGCTCCCAGACAATTTGATGTGTGAGGTCTGTCTGGCCCCATCTCTCAATCCACCTATGTCTAAGAGATGTTTGGCCCAGGTCTGGGAATGCAGGTCAGGGAGATAAAAGCCCAAGAAGATGCAGTGTTTGTCAAGTGGTGGGACTGCAGCATTCAGGCAATGTGCCCCCATGCAGAGCCAGCCTGACCAGGAGCTTCCCAACTCCTCAGCCTCTGAGCTATGGACATTTTGGGGTCATGTAGCCTCCCTCAAACACCCCAACCAACACGTCTAGCGCTTACTGCTGCAGAAGAAAACCTTCAGTTTATGAATGGAGAATTCAGTTGTGCAGCATTCTTCTGCAGAGCCAGCCAGCTCAGAGAGCTGATTTCTTTCTGGCAAAATCGTTGTGATTATCTGAAGTAATCTGCTAACTTTGGAGTATAAAATACAAGTTGAATTATGAAATAAACAAACATTTGCACTTCATTGCCCCAGTAACAACAGTGATACACTTATATATCACAGTGGCTGACATGCATAACACAGACTACTAGTGCTGCAAGGAAATACAAATAGCAGCTAACTATAGGATGTGTCTTCAATTCAGAAAAGACCAGGACATAAAGAGGATTCATTTATTTAACTGCAGCAGGCAGGGACAGCATGGGCATAGGGTTGCTGTATATGGGGCTGGGTTTGCCGTGCTGGTTGCATGCTCCCACCCAGGTCCAGAAGGCTCCCCTGCCCTGCGTGGGACTGGAAGGGCAGTGAGAGGATCAAGCATGCGTCTACAGCCTGTAACCAGCGCAGGGTGGATGTAGTAAATGAGTCTCTCAAGTGCTGGGTATTTGTGTTATCTGGAGATGCACCTTGCCGAAAGTAGCAGTAACATCCAGCACTCTCAGTTTAAGGAATTCTCTCTTATTTCCCAAATCCTCTTTTATTTCAGGCATTACATCCACATGGTACTTTTAAACCCCAAAGCTCCTAACTTTATTTACAAACTGAGCCATCACCAAAATGCAAAAAGGTATATTTTAAATATAAGCCCAGACTAGAGGTGGTGACATGAGAAGAACTGCAGTTAGGTTCATTTCATAGGCAAACCTTTAATATCTAAAAATGGTGACCACACACTTTAATAATAGGCTCAGTATTGCCTGTAGGTCTGGCACAGTGTGCAGGGGTGTACTGACCCATCAGAGAGTGGGAATAATCAGGATTATTGTAACCTGACATTGAGTCTATGGAACTTCAATCTATCGCGTTGCATCTGTACCTGGATTCTGACGATGACTAGTGGTAACATGCCTTCCAAAAGGCAAGATAAGCAGTCTGAAAAGAAAAAGCTTTAGGTTTTTGCATTAAGTGGAGAAATGGTTTTGAATGGATCAGCCAAGATAGCAATAATTGCCACAAGGCTTAATGTAGTTTGTGCAGAAAATGTTCCTCAATTGCTTATGGTTGATTGTCAGATGTAAGAGCAGACAAATTGAGCAGCTTGTGAAAATAATCTTAGCATAGCTTCCAACAACAGAAGTTGAACTTTTTTGTTGCTAAGAAATGTGAAAATATAAAAAACAGTAACACCAGTTGCTGCAGAACCAACAAAAGCATAAAATATCGTTAGATGCAATCATTCATTATGTATCATCTGATTAAAAGAACTTGCTAGGTAGCATTTTCCAAGGCTTGCCCTTAGATAAGATGATACGTTTTGGCAGAAAAGGTCTTCTGTATTGACATGTACAAAGTGAAGCTCTTTGCAAATTGAGGAAACAGTTTTAAAAACTTTGCTGAAAAGAGCATATTTTCCCCACTGTGACTTGAGTCATATTAAAACACCTCCAAAGGTTTTCATTATCGGAAAGGGGACTAATCAGTTGTTTTTCTGAGCATTTTCAATATGGTAATAACACAATGTTAGGGAGTCTGGAAAAAACCCCAACCTAGAATACAACCAAATTATTTGATTTCAGAACTACCTGTATTTGGAGATGCCAGTATTAACTTCGGGAGATGCTACTTTCTAAACAGAGACAAATGAAAAATGAGAATGAATGATTGTTGCCAGCTAACTGTTGAAAACATATATATTGCATACATTCATAATAGATGATCATTTAATCTTCATTTAATCTTGAGGGTTCTGCATAGCTTTCTATCACTTAGGGGTTTTCTTCATCTCTCCAAATGTCCGAATTACCAGTGTCAACGCAATGATAAGGCATGCCCTCACATGACAGTTTATCCCAACACCCTAAAGTTGAAAGTAAAATGTTTTCCCGCTAATAAAAGTTATTTTTGTCCAGTAGTTAAGAATTGCTCAATTGCCATTTTAAATTCCTTAAGGATGAGAAAGACAGTGATGAAGGAAAGATGTTTTCAGTGACTGAATACTCCTTATCTTCATCTTGTGCTGTGCTAAAAGTTTGACTGTTCTAATTTTAAAGCTATCTAATCTTTTATGTGCTAAAGCACATGAAATCATGCATTATCAGAAGTACGAATTACAAGAAGAGCTCATTTATTTGGTGTTATCTGTAACTTTTATCTAGAATGCATGTGGTTAAAAATCTTTCATTTAGTAACATTCATTAAGTCTCAAACTTTTCTTTCAGAGAACCAAATGACTTTAACCTGGCTCAGATATTTTATCTGGGGGAAAAAAGTTACTTTTTTACAAAGTCTATAAGCATTAGTGAATGTTTTGCTGCTTGACAGTGAATTGGATGTGAATCCTATGTATAAAGGATGTTCATTACGGGGAGATCCATTCAAGTGAGTGTACAGGCCTCAGGAGTCTCACACTGGGAAACAGTTACATATTCTTTCTTCAGAAATCAAGTTTTTCAACTTCTTAGAACATGTGGAATGTGTTATATTCATTTCACTGTTGCATCTGAGCAAGGCATGTATGAATATTTTGTTTGTATACACATGGTTGGAAAGGTTGCAGAAATTTATTAAAGGCAAATGCCACTTAAGGTTGAGCTTATAATTTAAAGTGTTTTTAATTGTAGAAGAAGTAGTTTCATCAATTGATTTTCTAAAGCTGTGCTTAAATACTAAAATGATGCTTATCAGTTTACCAATAAACTGAAGCTCATCAGAGTGGAAGGCCACACTTGAGAGCAGTGGACATTTCCACCTTGAAGAAAATCAGCCAACACTTGAAAGGCAAAATAGCATTTCCCTGAAGTGTTGCTTAAAATAACGTTCTGAACTCCTACCCAGCCACCCTGCCCCGAAATGATGCTCTCAGGACAGATGATTTGTTCTATGATGAAAACACAGTTCGAGTCTGCACCCGTGCTTTTAGTTAAGGCCTAGGACTTGGGAGTTTTCAAGTGTCACTAAATCTTTCTCCCTGCCCCTCCACTGCTAGATTAATTATTTTCTGTGCAAGGGCCCTTCTTTCAAAGTCCTCCATTATTCGGTTTTGACCATACTGGGGAGCTTATCCAAGTCAACAAAAAGGCAGCCTTTATCACAGAGAGGCTGTTCATGAAGTGGATAGTTTCATACATTACTGCGGGAGAATTGCCTTAACATTGCCTATTCAGGCTGATGTGCCAGGTGCAACCACTTACATGGCTCACAACACTGCTACCACCACATCCTCCGCTGCCAAGACCATTATGTACTCTGAGTGATGGAGCAAGAGGCAGGACTTAGATCTTCTTTGCTGGGAAGTGCAGGGAGAGAGAAGTGATCTTTGTCTCAAGAAAAAAACCCAAACCTGCTGAAGGGAGCCTTTTAACTCTCTGCAGCTCTGCAACTGTGAGAGCTTCGGAAGATGGGGAGGAAAACAACATGAGTTTAGAGTAAGACTCTGCTCTGCATCACTGCCCCGAGATACTGTAAAGAGGACAAAGGAAAACCGGGATATAAATAGAGAATGACATTTTCCTTGCATTGTCCACAATGAATACATTTGTACATGAACAAAATCGTTGGAACGAGACAACATGCATGCCTGATGTTGAAGAAAAGCCTGTTTGTGCTTAGTACATTGGAGACATTGTTCTAAAATAGTTCATCCTTTTGTAAATATTGCCGCGGTATTGGTGCCAGGGTCACTGCTGCTTTGCGCTAGCAGCTGAGTGAGTATCAGTCATGCACATGCTGCTGGGAGAAATCTTAATACGGGCACCACATTTAAAAGGAGAAAATTATCCTCCTAAGGACTGTCCCATTCACTTGTAGCTAATACTCCCTGCTTTCCTCTTCCTCCTGTTTCTTCCAACCTTACTTACCCTGGTTTTCCTTACACCTAAAGGGTCCCTAGAAAATAAAACTTGCCTTATTCCTCAGGTGCTGCTTGTATGTGCACAAAAAGCAAATGTCCTTTTCAAACAGAACCCTGATCAGTGAAAGCTTTGCCTTTGTTTTTCATCTGTACTGATGCAGCTACAGCAGGTCCAGGCTATGCTCCCTCCTTGTGCAAAGTGGCTGATGTCAGCTGAGCGGCGCCAAGTTGAAGATCTTGGCTCTTTGGTTTGTTTGCTTGTTTTCTGGAAAGACATTTATGCGGCAATGCTTTATTTTTTTCTCCAGAAGTTTTGAGACTCCAGCAGAACAAATACTTGTATCACATGCAAAACAAAACTTGTGGATTAATAAAATATGTTCTGCGCTCACTGAAAGCCTCCTTGTGTCCCTGAGCAGAAGGCAAGTCTGATGAACAAGATACTTTTGTATTCATCCCCACACCCAGCTTTTTTGGCATGAAACATAGAAAAAAACCAAACCAGAGTTCATTGACATACTGAGATAATGGACCACAACTTGTCTTTAAGTATGCTTGTGCAGCTCCACTGTTATTAGCAAGAACAAACGGGTGCAAATGAGACAGAATTTAACCATCAAATAAAAAAATCCTCTTCAAGTGATGTATCACATCAAAACACTTGCGATCCCAACAAATCGGGCAGCCTCCCTTTAGTCAGTAGGTGAAAATGGGCTTTCAGGAGCACAGCTCCCATGACCTACTTCAGATCCCTAGTTCAGGCTGAGATGACCTAGTGCTTATATATAAGGGGAGTTCAGAGAAGAAGAGGTGTGCGGTGTGGATGTTTAAAGGTGAGTGTGGTGAATCCAAAGATTTTTGTTAACATATCTGTATGAAGAGCTTTTAGCAGCAGCTACAGCCTTGGATGAATACTTATATAAAATAGAGAATAATACTGAGAGAACAATTGCTCCAAACAAGAATGTGCCTGTTGAGATTTCCAACAGACCATGGTTAGTCTGGCAGGTAACTCTTACTGCTAAGTTATTAGTTTAAAAAGCAGTTAACGAATATGTTGGGTTAGGCAATCCAGGAATCATGCAGGTGGGAGCGACCACGATGGACCATGATGGATGGCAGTTAGTCCGGTCTTGGATGTGCCACCTGTGACCTGGTTTCAGAAAAGTCGTTGGAAATGGAAAGGTTTTAACTGAATAGTCTTTGAGTGACCCACAACAGATGACTCCTGGTTGTAGGTGGCCTTGGCCTCTTCTTAAACCCTGGCTATCCGCACCCAGTGGGGCTGGTTTAACAATAATACAGAATAGAATTTTATAGAATTTGATTCAAATAATATTATCATTTCTCATACCTCCTTGTTGTCCAAAAAGCAAAGTTAACACTCTTACGTGTGCACCTTATATTAAATTTGCATATATTTTGTCTCATTTTGGATATGCCATGCTGCCCTCGTTTCTCTGCCTGATTAGGAATGAGCTTTTATTTCCTGAAAACCACCTGCTCCAGAAAGGAAATGAATATATTCGTAAACTGCGGATACTGTTCCACATCAAGATAATCTACAGTCTGAAACTACAGAAACTGCAGGACCCTCCAGTATTCCATGCTCATAGGCAAATACAGTTATCCCTATGATACCTCACAGCAGCCTTCCAGTGTCTGAAGGGGGCCTATAGGGATGCTGGGGAAGGACTCTTCATTAGGGATTGTAGTGACAGGACAAGGGGTAACGGGTTCAAACTTAAACAGGGAGGTTTAGATTGGATATAAGGAAGAAATTCTTTCCTGTTAGGGTGGTGAGGCACTGGAATGGGTTGCCCAAGGAAGTTGTGAGTGCTCCATCCCTGTTAGTGTTCAAGGCCAGGTTGGACAAAGCCTTGGGTGGCATGGTTTAGTGTGAGGTGTCCCTGCTTATGCAGGGGGGTTGGAACTGGATGATCTTAAGGTCTTTTCCAACCCTAACTATTCTGTGATTCTATAATACTGACAAATAAATCAGGGGAAAGTGAACTACTGACTTGCCCAGAAAGTAGTCAATGAAAGAGCTGAAAATTATACCTTTAGAAAGTGCTGTGATGTTCAGGCAATTTTCAAAACGTTTCTCTGCCTTAAAGAAGGTATAGTTCAAGTTCAAACGAGATGCGGTAGCAGCTATTGTACCAGGCTTATGCAGCATCTGAAGATAATGATGCCACACATCCTGAAGATTACTGTATTCTGCCACTCTGCTTTTATCTCTGTGGCAGTGCTGCAAGGTTAAAAAGTGGCACCCTTCAAATCAGGCCTCTAGGTTTTGCAGATGGCAGTAGGAGTTTCATTAAGCTCCCTGACAGAACAGGGACATGGTGAGTATTTGTATTTCACTAAGCATCGCACCCAGTTTGAAGTTGTGTTGCACTCACCCACCTTCACCTGGGCAAAAGGTCCAGGTGCTCAATCTGCTCCCAGCTGGTGGGACAGGGCTCAGGGGGCGTGAGTCCCGCTCTGCCGCTGGCCTGCTGTGCGATGGCAGACAGCTTCTCCAAGAGCCCTCTGGAAGGAAAAAGACCATGGCATAGGTGGTCACCTCAGTTTCTGAGGAAGTACATATGCTTCAGTTCTATGACTGCTTTTGTGCATTTGACCTTTGCCTGGGTTTATGGCTCAGATGTGCCTTTCTGGGCATCCACTGCTCAGGTGGACTTTGTCATATTACCACTTTGATTGCAGTTGCTTAACTGATTGCTGTTTCCTAAAACCAAGAAAAATAATCTATAGGTCAAGGATGGATGTCCAAAGACTGAAGTAATCAATTAATAGAAAATTTACTTAATATCTGATAATACCAATTTATTGGAAATTAATCCATCATATGTTGCTTCAGGCTTTCCTGATAAATGCCTTAAGGCAGTCAATTTTCATCTCTTCTGATTCAGGTCTGCCAGGAGCTATTTAAAGTTTGTAGAATATTTGAAACTGTCTGACAAACGGTTGCATTTATCTAATTTTTGGTTTCCAGAAGCAAAACCCAACCCCCCAGCCCCCCAGACAAAAACATAGATGTGCTTTCACACAGACAAGCTTCAACTAACAATGGTGGTAAGTATAAAGCTGGAAGAAAAGGAGACCACTAAAATTCATATTTTGTGTGGGGTTTTTTCCATTATTATTACAAAAACCCTTTCTATTTTCACTGCAGTAGTTGACGAATGGATTTTTTTCTTTTCTGTTCTAGATTGGTTATGAACTTTTCTGAACCAGGTTATTGAGAAGACTGCTCAAAGCCAGCTACACTACCCAAACAGCTTGTGTTTGAGCTCTGAAACACCTTGGGTCCTCACTTCAGTGTAGTTCCCTGAATGTTTTCCAGCACTATAATGGGGCCGGGATTCCATCCTACCTGGGTCAATGGTTCAAATCTAGGGGTCAAAGGAGAATAAAATGTTTTTGTAGTAAAATTAGGTTGACTAGAAATGTGAATTTGAAAGAGACCTAGAATCCATTTCTCTAGCCCACCACCATTGTGACTGGCTTTCATACGTGCTAGAACTTGGCAAAGTAAAATTTGTATATTTGTGTATTTGTATATTTTATTTGTATATTATTTAAGTGAAATTTATGTATGTGTGTGTATATATATATAAAAAAGAGTAAAAAAGTTCCTACATCCCAGCAGAAAACAGTACATCAAAAAGTTGCCATTTTAGACGTGTGGATCGATTACTCAAAGAAATAGACAACTGAGTAGTCAAGGAGATAGTACACTAATCCTAAATAGGCATAGTTCTCTTCCCTAGTTGTGCTCTGCAATGAATACAGAGCCTTGACTTTGTGCCATATTTCTGGTAAGAAGAAAGGAAGTTAATCTGTATCTTCACAGGACAGAATAACAAAACACTGTGATACAGTGGAGTTATTTCAAAATACAGTTTCTCTCAGTATTGTGTGGTTACCTCATAGACCGTAAATAGGGAGTTAAATATAAATATTCAAGAGAAAGTGCTGTCAACAAAGGAACATCCTACACCTTGGGAGTGATTTAAAGTAAATTTATTAATAGGATTCTAGCAGTAGCCTATACTACAAATTTTACTACTGTCTTTAGATGACAATCTGACATCACAAACACCGTATATTATTAATTATAATTTGCATTTATCATCCAGGTGCCCCACTTCAGACCAGGGACCTTTCCTCTAGGCACTGTAAAAATTCATTAGAAATGTGTCTGGAGAGATTAAGATGAGTATCTGGCTACATCTTGGCCTTGATTGCAAAAGAGCACACTGTCAAGCATCTTAATAACATATTTACTGATGTTCAATTAGATGCTAGAGAACAAAATTGTTCACCACGCTTGAAAATATTTGCTGCTGCCTTAAAGTGTTGAAAAGTATTACCATCCATCATTTATATGGCAGATCCACTGGCTGAGCACCAGTTCCCACAATCACTCTTCATGCCTTGCAGAGGAGCTGTTAAGTGCATCCAGCCCTGCTTCCTCGTCATCTTCAGTTTTCCACACATACCTGAGCAACACAGATGGGGAAGGCTATTGGAGTCAGAAACAAAAGCCTTTCAAAATAAATATCCCATCCCTGTCCATTTGGTTAGTGACCGCAGTGTTTTTTCACCAGTTCTCTCAAGTGAAGTCAAGCTCCATCTTGTCCTGAGCAGCCTTCTGCACGATTACATTTCACATTTCCTGAGCACAGGTGACCCAGATCACAGATTGTACTGGTTTGGAAAGCAGATACTGATAATCCTGCATATGTACTTGCACCTGCATCTGCTTCTTTCCTGGCTGCATCCCTCCAGTGCCCCACAGGGTCATCCTGTGACCTTCAGAGATCCTCCTGTCTGTCTTGGAGAATCTAACTTGCAAACTCCCGTCTGTAGCTGAAACTCCTCCTAGTTCCTTAGTGTGCAGACATGAGCTTTAATTCATTTTCACCTGCTTTTATTAATGCAGTGGACACCACCATCCACTTCCACTCTCCTATACAGACACCGACTCCCAGCTCTTGCCTTGTTAGTGGGTTTCACCTATACAGCTGATACATGGATTGTGTTGTTGGTACAGCTCACTCATAAATATATTAAATAACCCTGATCTCTGAGGTACTGCTGGTTGCTTCATTTAGGAAACCATGTCAACAGAGTCTGCCACCACATGTCATCTGCCCAGTATTTTCTCTGTGTAACAACCCTGCTCTCTCCTGCTTACTAGTGACTTTTAGTGCAGCTTTGTAACAACTGCTTTATCATTATTAATAGATTTGATTTAGGAGGACAAAAGAGGGAAAGAGGTGAAAATAAGGGTCAAACTATAATCAGATTATTCTACATAGTCATATTCTACAGACTCACCTTCATCACTCCTTAGCATGTTTCCAGCAGTGCCAGGGCTACCCTCTTACGTTGCTTCTTTTCTTCTTGGTCTTTCTGAAGGTGGGGGAGAAACCTGTGAAGTGAACCGCTGTTTTCTTTTGGTACAGTGAGTTTTGTTTGTTTGTCTGATATTGGCTTTCTAACTTACATGTTGTAATGTTTTCTAAACAAACACCTTGCTATGCGTTTATGTTAAAGACAGCCAGGCCAAAGAAACACGTGCAAGATTTGGGTAAGTGTTAGAAAAGTTTTAATAGCACCATAATCAGGTTGGGTTTTTTACAATGTTGTTCCCTATCCCTTTCTTTGTAACTCCTAAGATTTTGCTTACTTTTCGAACCACTGCCAAGCAGAACATTGATGCTTTTGTGGAAGCAACTATTACAGCTCCATGACACTGCTCCTGAAGGGTACAGACAGCTGAGACCCCATCATTTCCCCCTATGTATCACAGTGCAGTTGTCTACACTGAGGTTCTGCTGTTACGTGTTGCTTAGTCATGCAGCTTCATGGTGTATTCCCTTGTCCTGCCTTTGCATTGACAGTAATCTCTGCAACTTTCATTCTCTCCCCTTCCCAGAACATTTCTGAGCACACTGGTTGAGGAACTCTGCTATTTGTCTCCCATCACCATCAACAGTGAGCATTCAGTTTTATCCTTTGGTTCCTCTCTTTTCATATGTCCTTTGTCCACATGAGAAGCTGCCTCTTTGCCCATGCAGCTTAATTTCTTCGAAAGTCTCTCCCCATACAGAGGGACTTGAGGCATTGCTTCCCTTCACAAAAGCTGCCTGGTTTTTGCCCTAAGTCACACTTACCCGTTTGTTCACTAACTCTTTCCGTAACTAGTTCACCTGGCTTGGCCATCAGGCCTAAGGGTCTGTAATTACCTGTATCTTTCTCTAGAGCCATTGCTAAAACTTAGTGCCACGTGAGCCAGTAAATTTACCCTCCAAATAATTTTTTACATAGGAAATAGTGGTTTTACATATATAACCTGCCAGATAGGCATTCTTTTCTGTTTATTTTCTTCATCTGGGTATAGCTTCAGGTTTTTAAAGGATGCCTTGCAACTTGTAGCAACCTTAACCAAATTGTTTAGCTATGTTCACTTTCTTTTTTCATTATAAAACCTCCAAGATATAACCAGGCCTTGCTGGACTGGTTAAGAAGTGAAGTGTGGAAATCTTGGAAGAGTAAATTGCAGGATTTAAAGGCTTTTATGCCTATGGTCTTCTCATCTACATACTAAAGTCTCCAAGAAAATCCATGTTTCCCTGCCATTTCTGTGAATGAGCTTTCCCATGAATCCTTTAGGTGGAGGTGAAATAGCAAAAAAAAAAACAAAACAAAACAAAAACAAAACAAAAAACCCAAAAAAACCCAAACAAAAAACCTCCAAACATTTTTAAAAGCCACCAAACCCTACTTTTCTACTTTTTTACATCAAGGAAATGAGTTGACCCAACCTGACTGGACTTCAGGAAATCATTTGTTCATATGCTGCTTGGAAAGCAAACCAACCAACCAAAACCTAAGACAGCAATTCCTAAATTAACTGTTCATGTGAATAAACATTTGCAAAGTAGTTTTGAAGGGGAAGTCTCCAGCTAGAGAAAAGTAGATAGCGGACTTCCTTAAAGAATGATTCTAGACACACCTTACTCATTATTTTCACAGACTACCTTAACCTAGGAATGATCAGCCAATGACACAAAGGTATTGTTTGCACAAAGTGAGGCTGGAATATCAAATAACAAAGGGCTCTAAAGTGATTTTACATGATGGGCTTGACTCACTATCCTGAAACTCAGCATATAGCAAATCTAGCAAAAGTTCTTCAGTATGCTATTTTCACTATAAACCTCAGAGTTTCTGCAGAAGTAAAATATATCAAATAAATCAAAAAATATATCAAATGAAATAAAAAAAAATCAAATAAAATTGCTATATAAGAATATAACAATGCAAATTTTATACAGCAAGTTCCGAGGGAAGACAAAAAAAGAAAGAAAAATAGGGTTTTGCTTATTTAATTAGAGACAGTCATTGTGTTACTTAACTTCCAGAAACACAACCACGGAAATCCTCTAGATTTTTCTCCACAAAGCTAAATTAAAATCTTATTTTTGCATGTAATTCCAGAGTGCCACACAACTCTCACAAATCCTGCTCTCCCACCAGTTTCACAGGAACAACCTGTAAACAGCACATTAACCTACGGGATCAATGGAAACAATATAATGGGACACCGAGCCCATCTCCTGTGTTGATCTTGGAAAAATATTTCAGAATTTGGTCTCCTGCTCCCAGAGCTGTGGAATGAAGCCAGTGCAGGGCAGGGAGTCACAAGTCCTGTACAGCTCTCTGAAGGCTTACCTGAAATAACACACCGGGTTGTGCCTGAGGTAACATAATACAAGAGACAACTCTGTCCCATGAGCCAAGCTTGCTCACCTGTAAAGCCCTGTGCCCTATCATGTGCATGTGCCAGCTCATGTCCACAGTCGTGCAAAACATAGTGATTGCTGAGCAAATCTGGACATGCCAGAAAACTCAGGGGAAGCCCATGGCTTGGATGAAACTGATGACACCCTTACGAAAAAGCCTTTTGACACCTCTGCCATGCAATACCAGAGTAACAGTGCAAGGGTCAAGGTCATAAATTGGGAACAAATAAAAAGAACTTGTGCTATCAGCATCCACAAAAAACGCTAAGCTGGGTGTTTCGCTCAGTCCTCAAGGCCCATGAGGTGGTGATTGCAGGTAGCTCTGAATATAAAACCAAAAACTTATAAAAAGCAAAATATCAGCTGCCATATATCTGGCAGGGATGGGAAGGCATTTATGCCACCACAAGGGGCCCTGGTGATAGCTCACGTGGAGTATAGGATCTCCTAACTCTGCATGTTAAATACTGAAATTGAAAAAGGCACAAAGGAGGGTTAGGAAGTCAAAGACCTCACAGAACATAAAGGGTTCAGCTGGTCATGGTACACGTTATCTAAAATCTTTAACCATTCAGAGGAATGGAAAATGAGAGCAATCTCATGACGAGGGTATCCTCAAGATGGAGCCTGGTATCTCTGCACAGAAGTTGAACAGTGCAACACAGCTGCCTGCGGTAGCTGGGATCAGGCCTGATGGCTGAGGCAGTCCTCTTGCCTACGTCAAGGTCAGAGCTGACTAGGAAAGCTCTGATTTTTAAAATGCATTATCAAATTTACACATTTGTCACCAGCCAGCTTATCGCCACCTGCTATCTTCTATTCAGTTGTGTTACACAAGAGTATAAATTAACGTGGAGTGCAATCCTCCTAATTATTACAGTTGGGGAACAAATGGGCTGCGCATATGCAAGTATCTAATTAGTCATGTCGTGGTTCATGTGTGTGGAAATACCCTGTTTGACTATGAAATCATACTGCGGGCTTTGGCTTATACAATGATGTGTGTTGCTGTGACTGTTGCACAAGGAGAATTAAGCCTCCTGTTTTAATAATACTGCTCAATTCTGGGCCCTTAATCTTGCACCACAGTGAAACACGGTAGCAGCAACACATAATTGTGTATTTGGCCAATTTTCCGTTTTGTAAAATGGTAGCTCCTGACCTCTGCTATACGTGTACAGTGGCCTACCTTGACATAATACTAATCTTAACTGAAAAGAGTCCCAGTGTAGCTGTAACAGTAAAAAACAATATGACCTTACCTACTCAGGAATTTCAGTTTTCAGCCTTCTTTTCTCAGAACACCACTATCATCTTAATACATCACGTGTGCAGCTTCACAAGATCTGTTTGGTTTAGACCGAGGTGACTTGGCCTTATTAGCTCCTTCTATTCCCTTCAGTTTTGATGGGGTTCCAAGTGCCTCCTTACCCGTATTACAAAAGGAAATCCCCATAAACTGCATAAAGGCTTAAAAAATCTGAGGGCAAAACTGAGTGAATCTCTGCTTTCACAGAGTCCTCCCCTCATGCAGTGCTGCTGTGGGTTCAGTGGCAGCTCTGCAAAGAGGGAGAGAAACACAGCCCACGGGTTTTGCTAACTCTCTGTGTCTGAAACCTCACCCAGACTACCTTCTCTGTGTTTGCTCTGTGTTTAAGGGAGTTTATTTGCTGGGATTTCCAGGACAGACCGCTGTCACTGTGCTGCTTGTGCAATTTACAGATAATGGGTGCCAAACCAAAAAGGCAGTTTGGAGGATTGGGTGCAGTACAGGGTCATGTTCTCTAGTGAAATACTTGCCTTTCTGCTCAGTTTGTAGGCACACTTGCTCATTTCTGAATTCTCACTGCTTCAGTTAGACGAAAGACAGCACTGGACACGTAAAAAATTATTTGCATGCTCTTAAAAACATCTGGATCTTTCCTCCAGAATATGACAATTCCTTTTGCTTATATACATAGCAATTCAAATTCCTCTTAATTATTAATTAATTTTAGGGTTGATTTTATCTCCTTTTCCGTCTCCAAACACACAGACATGCATATACTTACGTACATGCACATACGCATACCCCATCAAAATTATTTCAGCCCAAGTAGAGGAATGGTGTGAACCGAAAGTTTGGCATCCCTGCTACAGTGAAAGCTGACTGCCACCTATGGGTAAGAGCTCATATTAACATATCTAGGTAAAATTTTAATATTACTCCTTGTAATTAATTCAATTTGTAATTGGCTAGCAGGACAGAGTTTTGATTTGTTTGCTATGTAGTTTGTCAACAACAACCACTGCTTATCCTCTGAAAGCTGGGCATTAAACCCAACTCTCTTACGAAGGAGCATCGGCTTTATGATGAGTAAAAAAAAAATGGGGTATGATGTTCCTATTTTTCTTATTCTAAATAAGGAATACACAGAAGTACCTTAATTCCCTGTGCAAACAATAAAGACTCGATGCTACACAGCAAGGTGCATCATGTTACATAATGCTGTGTTTAATGATTACTATAAAGTTTAACCATCTCAAGGTTTTAATATTTTGCTTGCTGCTTTCTTTTACTAAACACATACAAATAACTTGGCTAAGCAGCCTCATGAAAATGTGTACATAATCAGGATGTCATAGCAATTTACTATTCAAAATTTTTCATTTTTCAGAGTAAAATGAAAGCTAACTGGGGGAAGGAAGACAGTAGAAAATATATGGCTTGATTATGTAAGCCTCAATTTTTCTGATTATCAGTCTATGTAGCATTTATTTAGGAAACTCAAAAGGAAGTACAAATTGAAAAGCCAAACTTATTGTATCAGAAATATGTGTCCTGGTTCAGCTTTCAGGTACTTGAAAGCAAAAAGCCTGACAGTTCTGAATATTTGACTACCGAAGAGAAAAATGCTAGATTACAGCTGCTACAGCATAGAAAGCTGCATTACAATGGGCATCGTTATCTATTTCTCAGAAATGCCATAGGTAAAAATGGCTGGAAGTCGAACAGATTAATGCATATATTTCAGTTTGGAAAAAAATCATCTTGCTCCAGTAAACAAAAGCTAATTGTAGCCATCGTGCTTCTCCTTTTTGGGGCAGGGTCATTATATTTCTGAAGGAAAAGAGACAGAAATAAATTTACAAAAGGGAAAATAACATTAAAAAGCAACTCATACAAACTAAAACAAGTCTGATGTTCGTCATTTTAAACCCCCTTTTTTAAGTAATCTTATTCTCGGGCCTTCTTATTCATGCCCCCCAAAAATACGACAATCAGCCCATCTAAAAATTCTGAAGTAAATATTACACTAGTGCTTACCTTGTGCATTTTCACTAGGTTTATATTACTAAACTCATGCTATAGACTTATGAAATACTGTAAAAGCAGTCAGTAAATGCCACTTCAGTATTTGAGGTTATCACATCAGCATCTATGATTTCATGCTTGGTCCGACAGCATCGGTACCCTTTATAATCTATGTAATTCAGATGTTTATGGTAAAATATCTGTGCTTCATAGACAAAAGCATCTTGTAGTTAAAGTAACTCTGCTCCACAGCAATATATTTGTGATTCAATTTCTTTCTTACTTCTGAACTGACATATTTTAAACACCACAAAAAATGGCATTTTCCAATTCACTGTGTTGCACCCACTTTGGCTACCAAATCAAGCTGTCAACTGTCCAATACCATTTCCCATATTGAAAATAACCTTGTATTTTCAAACCACAGTTTAAAGTTAACCCATTTAGTCTCCTTGGATGGGAACTTCATATCGTGCAGAAATTACTCCTTATCATGTTTGATGAATCCAGCTTCAAATGAAACATGAGAATTGCATGAACATCTGTGACAAATGGCTTGTCTCAGCCATTCTGGTCTTTCTTACTTTATCTCCCACTGGGGTACAATTTAGTAGTTATGCTGTTTTATAGTGCAGATGTCCTGCCACCACCATACTGCTTGCAAAAGAAATAAAATCTTTTTCATGTGTCATACTAAAACCTAAAGAGAATATAGTTGAACCTTTCAAAATAATTACAAGTATTTGTTACTATCACAAAAGGGAAATAAACAAATAAGCTAATACCTGCAAATCTACAAAAGCAACAAAAAGGTAAAAATACTGTAAAAATGCAATAGAAGATTGATAAACTAATAGATCTATTAGTGGAATATGGATCAAACCCCTCCTTTCCTGGGGACACATCACTGAGTTACTACTTGTGCACTTCTACACTTCTACAAGTATAAAATGAGACCAAAAATTTTCTTATTTTTTCAGTATATCAAATGTTGAGATATTCCTGTTTCAGTATCTTTAAAACTGCGGCCTTGTTAAAGGACAGGGTACTTGGAAAGATCTCCATGATTTGGAAAACTGAGGCAGGTTTCTCCTGATTTTTTTTTCCACCCATGAGCTCTGTGTTTGATAGAGGAAAAGTAAAAGAGCAAATCTACAAATCAGGCAGTGCCCCTAATTCTCTAAAGTGCTTGTCGTTAATTTTATGCCTTTACAAAAAAGACGGGGAAAATTCCACTTCCCAAATAAAGAAATACAGAACATCATGACATAACAACTTCAAAAGATGATTCTTCCTGTTCTATATTGATGTCTCATCAATTTCACTTAAACGCTGCTTATACTGTATCACATATATTTTACTTAATGCCTATATGGATTTTTTTTATATATCTAATAGCTTTTCTAGAACGGCCTCGGATTTTCTACCGTGCTATGTATTTTTTCAGAACTTAGTTACACGCCTGCATTTTCCAATGGACATTCAAAATATTACTGCATTCTGGTCTACTCCACTGTGTTTTGACTCTGGAGAAGTGCATTCAGACACTCATAATGTAATATGCTTACGGAAACAACTAAACAAAAAAGCAGATTACTTTTTGATATACTGGAATGAATGGGAATTTCTTTTAATGGGGGGAAAACTGTTTATAATAATTTAGTTTATAGCTGAGAGAGGGAGCAATGCACCTGGAACTGACTCACTGTAAATTCCAGAAATACAAGTTGCTTCACAAAAAGTCCATGGTTACCTTGTTTTTTAAGTAACCATGCAAGGCTGACAGCTATTAACAGTAGCAAGCACTTGCATAACAAGGACCTGAAGAAAGCACTATCCATGCTGGAGTGATTTAAAGAGAACGAAGGCACGTATTTCTTTATGATGCATTATGTAACAACACAGAGGGCAATCTGAGGCATTGAAAAAAAATACAGGACCCACATTTCAGCTTATACTTGTTTGTCACATGAATATTTAATAGTGCTTATACTCTGAGGCTTGTAAAACACCTAACTTAGGAGCGTTCTCCAGTACAAATGAGTTTGAAATGATTTAATGATATATCTTGTGGTTTGCACATTTTTAAAAAAATATAATAGGTCCCACGATTAATTTTCTTCAAGCTTCTGCAAATCATGAAGTCTCAGATAAAATAAAATTGTCAAAATCAGTGATAGCTGGACCTTCTGGTTCACATGAGTGTGAAGAGAAAACTGCTGTTGAGCTGACACATTGATAGATTACGAGTTCTGCTGAAGAATAGCTAAAAATGGTGATTCAATCTTGTCACTACTATATAAGAATAACAGAAGTGGAGATGGTACTCATGATATCATGGTTTTTATCAAAACCCTAAAGGGTTCTGGTACATCGGAAACATTCTCCTCCTGAGAGCTTCTGGCTCTAAAAAATACCAGTGTAAGTAAATGAAAATAAATTGGCCTATTAAAAGAAAAACAGGATTAGCTTGTGCACTAAATCTATTTGAACATGAAAATAAAGATCGGATTGTAAAAATACAATTATTTAAGGGGTTTTTTCCTCTTCCTCCATTTTTATTTTTTTTTTTTTTTACAATAGAGCTACAGAGATATTGGCCTTCTAATAATGAAACGGAGAGATAGGAGGATTATGAAACACAAGTAACATGAAGGGCAAATCTGACTGGAAGAGAGGGAGAATATTATTCCAATTATTTAAAACTTAGCTGGGTTAGTTCCTTAACTAACTTAAATCAACACAGAAATCAGTAAGGTGATACAGGTTCACCCAAGACCTATCTAGCATGTAAAATAATGCAGACCATCATCTTCTGTTAAGACAATAAACACAAACACACGGGGAGCATCATCTTTTCTAAACAGCTCCTTAATTTTTAGATATGCAAAAGAGAACTTTTAAAAGAGGCACCTTAAGTACTTCTGCTATTCTAGCCCTGGTCCTCTGCTTATACTGAAGTCAAGTTTAAAGACTGACTTCAGTCCCTCAGTGCTTCATACTTCCCTGTGCTGCCTGCAAAGCACCACGGAAGGCTCAAGATGGAGGGAACGGGGCCTTGATGGTTTGTGCCTTCCTTCCACAGACATCACCAAATGCTCCTGGTGCTTACTTCCGATTCATCCAAGGAGTTCTGCAACAACAGAAGGTGAAACAAGGCTGCACAGTCCTCATCCTTCACTGAGAGGGGTGACAGGTAAGGAGAAGGAGGAAACAGTAAGGGGAGGGTGGGGGGTGGTTGGGGGGGATGTGTTCTTATGAGAAGCTTCCCTTTCCCAAAGGGAAAAGCCTTGACACAAACTTCATCACATCACACAAACAGACACAGGTAGGAACCTTAGATTTCTGGTAACTCGGTGGTTTTGTTTCAGGGAAGGGTAAAGTACTCTTTTTATTTTTGCTTTTAGCAGGGCTGCTGTAGTAAGAACTTGCAGCTTCTCTTACAATAATTAATGTTTCACGATGCATAGGAATTTTTTATCTAAAAAAATCTACCCAGCAAACCTGTGACTTAAGTTTTGCTCTTTAATTTGAGGACAAATGGGGAAGAAGGGAAGAAAAGCAGCAAGGCAGGAAGTTCATCACCTTGTTCTAAAACATAGGCAGAAACTGAGATTAAATCCAAGAGATGCCTCAATCCTGCTGTGTTTTGCCTGCAGTTCTTACACACACATTTGCCTTTTGAGTATGCATGCCGACATCTTCAAGATATTCAGGCAACGTACTAACACATTGCGGATAAGGGAAAGAAACAAGTCAGAAATATTTGGAGGGTGTGAAGCAGTAAACAGTAACCATGTAGAAATGTTTTAAGCAATCCCGTTACGGCTTGATAGCACAGTGGAAGCTCCTTTCAAGCTTGTAAGCTTGGCAGCAAATGAAACGAGTTCATTTTTCAGATTTTGGAAACTGAATTTCGGTTGTTCCACAGTGCTATGCAGGTCTTAAGCATAAGAGCTTTTACAGATGAAAGTCTGCTTTTAGGACAGGCCCTGCAGTGACAGGCTGCGGCATGGCAGGGAGAGACCCAGGTAATTCTGGCGATGCTCAACCCAGCAGGTATCCAACTCGTCTCACTTAGGGATCTCATTTTCGTCACAGTACATCTCGCCACCGCACAAGGCAAAGGAGAATAAGTTACTCCATCTCCCCGTGCAGCGCCAGGCCCAATATCCGCATATTAATTTATTATTTATTTATTTTCCCTCTCCAAACAGCACATCTACACAGTGGTGTTTACCTATTTGCCCGAGCCGTGGCTGCCATGCAACCTATCTGTGCGGCCGGCCGCAGACCCTGCGTTCACCGGAGCGTTGCCGAAGAGGAAACCCCCGTCCCCGGCTCCTGGCGAGCAGCTCTCCCTCGGCGGCGGCGGCGGGGCGGCGGGCAGCGTCCATTGCGGCTCGGCGGGGAGCAAACATCCACGGGCTTCGGCTGCGTGCGGGGCACCCAGCCCCTCTCCGTCTCTTTGCCTCCCTCCCCTAACACCATCACTACCATCACCAGGTGCGTCTCTCTCACACCGTCTTCACCCCTCTGCCGTCTATGTCCGCCAAGCCCCCGCAGCCAGGAGAGTCCCCCGGCCCGTCTCTCCCTTTCTAAGCTTTTCCCGGGGAAGCGGCGCAGCGGAGCTGACCTCCTCTCTGCCCGATGCCCGCCCTGCATTACACCTCCCCTGGAGCCCTTAAAACAAAGGAGAAAATTGCTACTTTCCACGCTCCCCCCCCCCCCCCCCCCCCCCCCCCCCCAACCCGCGCGCCGCGGGGGCCGGGGCCGCC
>NDXB01001870.1:0-21710 GCA_002631895.1 Agapornis roseicollis
CTCCTTGGACCTGCTGGTCATGGATGCAGCCCAGGATGCTTTCTGGGCTGCAAGCGCACACAGCAGTCAGCTCATGTTCATTTTCTCATTAACCACCACCCCCAAGTCCTTCTCTGCAGGGCTGCTCTGAATCTCCTCTTTGCCCAGCCTGTAGCTGTGGAGGTTTGCAGTACCAAGACTGTCTGTGATAGAAGCCTAAAAGCAGATGGTGGAAATGGAATCTTCTCATGGGAACCAGTTGGTTAATAAGGGCCTGTATGGTCTCTGCTAGTTCACCTGTGCTTATTGCTGCTGGTGGTGAAGGGGAAATAGAACATCAGTCTGAAAACATTCCCAGAGCTGAGAGCCTCTCCTTCAAAGGATGAGAGCCACAGAGCAGGAACTGGTGCTGCTTTCAGGGTCTCTTAATGCCTTATTTGGTGTTCAGTCCCTTGCTGCTCTCTATCCATTTAGGCACATCTGAGTGACACAGCAAAGGAAGCTCTTTGTGAAAGATTGTCCCTGCTTTTCCAGCTGGCTGATGTGCTGTGGGTTTTTCTCTGCTCTGGTCCTGAGCTCTATTGTGCCCTGAGGACATGGTCAGCTCTAAAAGAGCAGGTTCCTGATGTAGCCAAGCACCCCTTGCTGCTGAACCCATCCCGCTCACATCCCATTGCTGCACTGAAAGAAGTGATCACAGCAGGTAAGCAGCCTTTCAACCAGCTTTGTGAGTTCAGGATGCACTTGGGAGATGCCTTCAGTGTTGACTGTGGCCGTACTTAGATACCCAGTTTCTAGAGGCACTGAAGAGTTGAGGCTCTCACTAATTTTCTGTGGAGTAATGAGCACTTGGTGCTTCTGAAAAACCCATTAGTTAGCCTGTCTGACACTTTAAACAACCTGTACCTTGACCTGAGGGTACAGCTACACCAGTAAATACAGCTTCCTAGCCCTCAAAGCAAACAGCATGACCCAGCCTATGTCCCTACAGCTGAGAACTCTTCACCCCTCAAGCAGAGTGGCCTTACTCATGTCTGACCAGTCTAAGAGTGAGTTGGCACAAGCCCCCCTGAGCGCACTCCCCCATGCCAGGGAGTGTGCTCAGCACAGAACCAGCACTGGATCATCCCTGGACAGTGCTCAGGCCCTGGGCATGTTCAGCACATGTTCTTGAAGATAAGGATGGGCTGTGTGGACTCTGTATGCTGCAAACCCCTCTATCCATATGCAGCATGAGAAGCACAGGTTGGTCATGGCCACATTTCATCAATAAACCATAGGGAAAATCTCACTGTCTTCTTGCTTTCTGAATTCTCAGGAAGGAAAAGGCCTTACTCTCAGCTAGAGGAGTAAGGGCTGGCATGGGAGCAACTCAGCTACTACAACAGCACCATCCCAGAGCAACCAGGGTTGATCCCAGCTTGCCTGTTGCTGAACCATTTTATGGACATGACAGGCAGATAAGATGCTGAAAAAGCAACAAGTGGCTTAGCTGCACCCCACTGGCACTGTTTGCATTGGCTCTCTTGCTCTTGCTGCCCCACTCTCCCATTGTGTGAGCTTTTTTCTGTTCCTTCCTTCAGGCCCTTAGGAGGAAGGGATGGCTGATCTTGCCAGATGGCTCACATGCATGTGCACCAAAAGCAATGGCTGGTGTTACGCAGAAGGAGAAATCATGTCGATAAGAAGGGAAAATGCATCCCTGCTCTCCTAGTGCTCCCAAAAGCAGCCTGCAGTAAGGGCTGCATCGCTGCAGCACTGCTGGCTTTATCACAGCCAAATGCCAGCAGCTGAGTTATCTTCATTTTGAGCTGTATGATAAGCTTTTCTGTGACTGCATCGTTTTGATTGAATATTCCCCGGGACTGGTTCAATTTCCTACTGACAACAGGCCCAAGCTGGGGCTTGGAGTCTTCTAATGAGGTCAAAAAGCTACCGCAAAATCTAGCGCAAATGAGAGAAAAGAAACACCGGTGACAAGTCACTTACAGTTTGAAAGAGCAAGAGCCAGCCTCCCTGGCATGCTGCCCTTTCTATCTGTAATCTGTCCTGCAGTGCAGATGGGAGATAACTCATTGGTGGATCCCTCCCCTGGACCGATAAAAGGAGTTTAATTTACAAGTGTGTTGGCTTGGCTCTGCAGAGCAGTGTTAGAATGATGACTAGATCGGNGTCCTGCAGTGCAGATGGGAGATAACTCATTGGTGGATCCCTCCCCTGGACCGATAAAAGGAGTTTAATTTACAAGTGTGTTGGCTTGGCTCTGCAGAGCAGTATTAGAATGATGACTCCGCTCATACTCAATGCACTTCCAAACTCTGTTTATAAGCTTTAAAAGAAGGAGCTGAGGATTCATTGTGCTTTCCATGAAGAAGAAGAAAAATGGCACATGTGTCTTGAAGTTTCCCTTGGTTTAATACCCATTTTGTTCTGATGCGTTGCCTTCAGTCAACACCAATGTGTATCTTTCCTGGGGTTAACCTCTTGTTTTCTTAGACTATAAAAAGAAAATTATCACCTATATAGAAGGGAAAGCAGGGGCAAAATGAGGGCAAGAGACCTGTTCTGCAGAGCTGGAGAAAGATCACATCACTGGTGATGAGAGTACTAATTTGCTCACAAGTCCTTTAACTTTGAGGGTAGATTAGCTAATGATGCAATTAGCTAAGAAAATACTCACACTGCTGCTTGCAATGTGCTGGGCTAATCTGTCACTTGTTAAATATCTGTCTACCTACAGCTGGAATCAACATAGTTCAGAAAACCCTTTCTGTCTACTGATACCCTTTGAAGTTACAAAAAGACTTCCCTGCCTCTTTCCCCAAGCCCCAGCATTCAAGGCAGGGCAGGATGGCCCTTGTTCTCATCCCCATGCTAGTGTTTAATATGCACGTTAGAAAATTAGACACTTTTTAGTCTCTTTTCCTGAAAGAAAACAATTGGCTTTTTACATAAGGTTGTTCTGCTTCTCTGCCTGTCAGATCCTCCTCAAAGACTTGTGCATCCTTTGGCTAGTGTTAACCACGCTTGCTGGAAGCGTTGAGCTCTTGGCAGTGATTGTGTTCACATGAGCTCTGTGTAGTTTAATCACAAAGAGAGGGGAGGCAGAAGACAGTGCTTCCTGGAAGGCAAAAGTCCTTTTGGAAATGTGGGAAAGCTGGGAGAGTCTAGGCAAAAAACAAACCACGAGACCCCATGGGCCCAGCATAGCATCCATGGGTGGTTGGTGCCCTTGCACTTTAATGAGAAGGACCCACCAGTAGCTCCTAAGCACAGCATGGTCTATTGGTGGGACATCTCCACCTATCTTTCCAACCATACTAAATTTAGGAACCCATTAATGTTAGAAATTAGTCAAACTGAGGGAAAGACAAAACAGAAAGTAATCCTTTTATGTGATCCTGATAGCTTCAATTTCAGAGTTAGAAAAGGAGGGGGTTTGTACCCTTTGATGCCAGCGAGTTCTTTGTCTCAGTCTCCATCTCTGTATCCTGCAAGACAGACTGACTGGAGGGAGGCAAAGGATAGTTTTTATTCTTACTGTCTTGCATTTAACCATAATGAGAGGCAATATGAAGGAGGGTGGAGGCTCTTTGGTTTTCCTTGAGGCTTTCTGAAGGCTGCTAAATACCCCCATAAGTGGGGTTTCTAATTGGGCCAGGGAAACAAATGCCTCTGTAGTAATCCTATTACAGAGTGAAGCTTAAGCCTGGGTATCTGTCAGCATGAACCTGTTCCCCCAGGCCGTGGTAGTGCTGACTTCTGAGCCAGGGCTTCCTGCTGTGTATAAAGTATTGTATCATTAAGCCTACAGGCAGAGCAAGGCTGCAATAGCTTTTCCCATTGTGCTGCCAAGACCGGCTCCAAGCCATAGATGACACAATGGCAAACACAGCATCAGGTCACCAAGGTCAGCATCTCATCACTGCCAGCACAGGTATTAGTACAAGGAGAGAGCTTCACTATGTCCTCACCATGGCCCTGCCTTGGACTGAGTGCCAACATGGAGCTGTACCATGTATGGCATCTCTCGTGCGCATCATTACAGGGAGGACACAAAAACCCGTTGAGGAAACTGCCATCTCCTGGTAAAGTTCTGCCTGGAAGCAAGGGCATCAGCAGCCACTTTGAGAGACCGCGTTTGATGTCTATCAGATGCCCTTTGTCTTATGTAAATATAAATGCACTGGATCTGGGCTGAGCCTGAGCAGAGTGCAGTAAAGAGATAGGCAGTAACTTTCATCGAAGGCCAGATGAATTCAAGGAAAGCTGATTTTGAAAGCAGACGTATCTAGCAACTACTACAACTGTATGTCAACAGATTTCAAATATCTTCCTAAGTCCCAGTAGCCTGATTGAAAGTGGTATGTCTTTATCAGACCAGTTATGGCCCTTCTGAAATGTGAGTTTCACTGTCTGAATCCAAATCTGGTGCTTTGAGTATGTTTCCAATTAAAGCAGATTGGGCCTTTGGGGAAGGAGAAGCTGCAGAGCATTTCCTAAAGCACTTCCTACTTGAATTTCATTTTGGAGAAAATATACCTGAAGGATGGTGTAGGACTGAGAACTGAGACAGATTTGGGGTTGGTGGGTCAATTATACTTTCATAGTGTGTTTCTGAGGGACAGTGAGAATCACAGGAAGCACAAGGGATGAGCCCAAGGTAGCCTAAGTGTTTGATACAGAGGTTTCATCTTCGGAAACTCAAGCCATGAACATAAAGCTACTGTTAATTTGCTGACATCTTTTTATTTTAGAAACCCCTTTGACCTGTTTTCTTCATTCATTTTGGGATGTGAGCTGGAAAAAAAGGCCATTTGGGCTAAACCAGAGGGATAAACTGCCCATCTCCCTGGTAAGATAAGTGTCAGTTCAGACAAATGAAATCATCTCTCATCAGACAGGCCCTACAATGTTATGCCATAGCCTTTCTGCTGCCACCTACGCAAGAAACCATCCGGCAGGAAATAAGGACATGAAAAACAGGTTTCTGCAGTGGTAAAGCAGAGCTGGTTTGATGGCTGACGCAGGATGACGCGAGAGTGAGCTCTGAGGAGGAACGTGTAGATGCATCTGAGTCACCTTCCTCCCGGCATCATCAGCCTTTGTTTGAACATCAAATAGTCATTTTGCAGTTGTTTCTATTGCTAAAATTCTTTGTCTGCGGAGATCTGGGCACATCTCATGGGCAAATGGTATCAGCTGGGTTTGCGATGCTGCTGGGTAAAGCACAGTCCTCACCTTCCTCCAGGTGGGGCATTTGGCTTGCCCAGGTGATGCTACTGATGAATGTAGGGAGAAGGGATATAAAGAAGGGATAGAAGTGTTCCCCTGGCAGTATGGCTTTGTGAGCTGGTGTTATGTTTCCCTGTTTGGTTATTTCTACTTGTAGAGAAACTCCTTGCTGGTGTTTTCCCCATTGTCTCCAGGTACCCTTCAGAGTGTTTTGTGGTTTCTAAATGCAGTTCTAGGGCTAAGGATACAGCCCTGTCTCTGGAAGGGTTGTGAAGTCCAAGGTGATGGCCTGGCCTAGCTAATGCCATGAGAGATCTTGCACTTCTCAGCCTTCTTTGCGTAAGCCCACTAGTAGCATGGTCCTTTAGCAGCACTTGCTGCCCCAGAGGGGAGTTTTCCAAATCCCTTCGGCTTAGAGGAATTACTTGCCTGTTTTGTTCCCAGCTTCTTCCATGTTTTCTTTTACACTAACGCAGCCTTGGGGAGATGCTGCCTTGGAGAAATGTGATGTGCTGGGAAGAGAAAAGGCTGTGGTGTGGCTGGGTAAGTGTTTGCTTTCCTGTCTCCTAGCCTTCACTACCTTGGGCTTGCCCATGATGCTATAACGTGCAGCACCAGTTCTACCCCTGAGTACCTCCTCCTGTGTAAAAGGAGTCTTGATAAACCGGCTCTATGATCATGTTGGGCCAACAGCAAAAACATGCTAGGAGGGTGGTTGTGGAGAGGTAGGAAGGGTGTGGATGGAACATTGAGCATTTCTTTGTCTTGGTGCAGATATTCCTGAAAAGGGAGGGGGGCTCATACAGATTGGCTGCACTAGTCTGAATTAGGCTGAATGCAGAAGGTAGTGGGAAAGCTAGAAGTCCTTTGGAATAGTCATTAGGGTAAAAACCCCAATTCAATTGTTTAGATGTGGAGAATTTGCATGGGCAGCCTGAAGTAACATGGTCATTTTGGTCTGGGCTGAATTGAGTGGCTAAAGTGAGAAGCAGGTGGTGTAGCAAGGTGGAGGATCTCATTCTTATTGGGCCCACTGCAGTAATGATGGACAGGATGAAATGCAGTTTTCCATGCTTCACATACTCCTGTGTCTTCTGAATGCTTTAGTAGATGCACAGCAAGCAGCTGCAGAGCAAAGCGTGCTCCTACCTGCCAGCAGCAGGAGATTTGTGAAGTTAATGCCTTACAAGTGCCAAATTACCCTGAACTGGGAGAATCTGCAGCAGGTATACAGCAGAAATAAGGCTGTGAAGCTCAGGGGTGAACAAACAGTTCTAACAGTAATAACTTGGATCGAGTCTGAATCATTCTCCAGCTCACTGCTCAAATCTTGGCTTTTCTAAGGTATTTTCTGCAGGTATTGCCACTGGCGACAGTGTAATGGGGTGTGTGTGGTGGGAAGGTTGCGTTTCTGAAGGCTCCATTTTATCTATTTGATCAAAAACATGATTCCTAAGGAAAAGTTAATTGGAACAACACAGTTTGTGCTGTTCTGCTTGCAGACTATGACTCGCATCAAGAGCTATCTCCTGCAGTCGCTTTAAGGCATGCACTGTGTTAAGCAGGCTGGGTTATAGCACTGACTCTGCAAAGAAGGGAGCTTGACAAAGGGTTTTCATCATGAAATGAATATTTCATCTCTGCTTAACAGATCTGGTGATGAGAGAAATGTAATAATCGGAGGTATCAACTGTCCCTCTCTGCTGGCAATGTGACTCATGTCTCCTGCTTGTGATACCTTCTCCCATTGCTTCTCCTCTTGGGAGGAAGAAAATGTATGTAATGCTTTACTTTGGACAGCACAGCTTTTCTCTAGGTTTGAAAAGGCTGGTTTTGGAGCCTGTCTTGCTGCCCTCTCATTTATTATGAGGTAAAAAGCTAAAAATATCACAATCACATCCCCATTGCCTTGGGATCCCTAGTGCTTGTGTATGGATAGAAACATTGGCAGATAGGGCACATTTCTACCATACTGCCTCAGAGTTGCCCTTGCAACTCAAGATTGCAGGGAATGGGTAGGTTTTGCAGTGGCTAATAAAGCACATCTCTTGCTTTGGGCAGGCTTGGGGTGGCACAAACCTGGCAGTGCCATCTCCAGCTCTTGCAAGTATGTAACAGCAGAGTCCAGATCCTTCTCTCCTGGGTCAGGGAGATGAGCTAGCATGTAGTTGAAATGCAGGGAATGATCCAGAGACAAGGCTGCTGATATACTTCCTTGGCCAGCTGCTTTCTAGAAACCAGTTGCAAGGATATCTCATAACCTGATAACAAGGTTGTTTCTTTCCCAATATTCTCTTTCTGGTGTCATTTCAGACTCTTCATCTTGCTGTTTGTAGCTGAATTTCTAGCTTGGGGTCATGGAGAAGCAGATTTTGAGCCCCCAGGATGGTACCTAATGAGGCAGGTTTGCTCTAGCAAAGCCAATCATCCAAGTACCACATCTTCCTTCCTTGACCTAACCCTAAATGAACAGCCAGTACTCACCAAACCTAAAAGAAGATTATCTTGTGTGGGCTCCTACTAGATGCCAAACTGAATTGAACTGTTTGGCAGCATTATGCTCTGGGGATGCACACTGGTCTCATTTCTTGAGCCCTGAGCCCCTCAAGCTGTTTGGTCTGGCAAATCTTAAGCTAATCCTACAAATATCGATGCATTTTAACAATCAAAGTAGGTGGCATCTAGATGGAAATTTAATGAGAGGAGGCTGAGGAGCAACGCTGACAAAGCAGTGACCTTTCCTCTGTGGTGAGCCAGCCCGAGTCCATCCTGAGGTGCTGAGATTAATGAACACGTTGGTTCCAGCCAAGAGAAAATGGGGGTTATTTATATCATAGAGCTATTTTATTGGGATGCAGATTTCATAGTGCTGAACTCTTTGCTCAAGAGAAGCCTTGAGCTGAGCCAGCAGGAAGAATTACCATCGAATTATCTACAATTTCTACTGCAAGCATGCTCCAGGGTCAGGGCCGGAGCAATCTGTTTGAGTGTGGGGTTGCCCATTTGATATGCTTTAGCAAATAACTCATTGAAGAGGAGTAGAGGTTTGCTGTATGTATTTCAGTTTGCGACATGAAGTAATCTGCATACATTTCAGTCAGAAGAAAGAGATATCTTCTTTACTAGTACAGCTTTATTACTAGAAATTCTGAGTCATCCTTGTCCAGAACACTAAACTCTTCTAATTGTAAGACCCTTTTACCATTGTTATGAAGTACCAAGATTTAGACCTTTGGCCTGCAATTCTGGTCAGTTTTGTGTTTTAAAGGCTGACTTTTTGTCTGCTAAATCATCTGGCCAAGCATGCTGTAACCTACAAAGCAGATCTCTGTAAAGTTCATTTGATGCTTGCATTTGTTCCAAATAGTTCTGAACTGGGAAATTAAAGCAGGGGATAGCTCTGGTGGTTTCAGAGCTCCCTGCAAGAGGAGGCAATGCAACCAACAAACAAGGGTTTGGTGGAGAGGGGCACTGCATGGCAAAAATTAAAAGTGCTATATATATATTTAAATACCAGCCTGGGATGTGATTCAGAGCAGCCCTGCAGAGAAGGACTTGGGGATGGTGGTCAATGAGAAAATGAAAGTGAGCCGACTGCAGTGTGCGCTTGCAGCCCAGAAAGCAACCGTATCCAGAGCTGCATCCAAAGTAGTGTGACCAGCAGGTCCAAGGAGGTGATCCTGCCCCTCTACTCTGCTCTCGGGAGACCTCACCTGGAGCATTGTGTGCAGTTCTGGTGTCCTCAACATCAAAAGGACATGGAGCTGTTGGAACAAGTCCAGAGGAGGCCACGAGGATGATCAGGGGACTGGAGCATCTCCTGTATGAAGACAGCTAGGAAAGTTGGGGCTGTTGAGCCTGNCTGCTGCTGGCTGAGGTGGGGAGGTGGCGGGACACATCCTTGCTGTGACAGGAGCATGGTGCTGCTCACTGCCATGGCACCTGCCCCTGTGCCGGGATGGAGGCTGCTCCACCTCTCGACTCCTCCAGGGGTATGGCTGTGGGTAGTACCTGGCTGTTTCCACATCTGTCCCAGGAGCAGAAAACAGACCTGGCGAGTGTTTGGAAGGAGACACATTCCTGGTGATCTGCAACCGCATGGTGTCTGGGAGCTTTTTTCTAGAGCATTACAGAAAACTCGGGTCAAAGTGGGAGGATTGCAGCTACTCAGGTTGGAATAGGCTCTAGCTGGGAGGCCAGCCTGAGAGAGACTCCTTTGGATGGACACCAGGACTTGGACCTCTGTCAAGTCTCCCAGTCTCTGTGGACCCTGCACTTCAGTGTGAGGACACATCTCCTTACCTAATTCTTTCCTTCTCAACCCCTGCTCCCACTTGCAAGTTGTTTCTGTTTCTCTTAGTACATCCCTGGCAGTGACAGGTCCCCTCTGCCACCAGAGCTGATGTCATGGTAGGGTTTGCAGCTCAACAAGAGGAACATCAGACCTAGTGGTTGTTCTACCTCCGGATGGCAGCTGTGGCTGAGGTGGCTGCCCAGCAAGCTGCAATAAGCCACGTGGTGCAGGGCTCTCCTGAGCTTTTAGCTTTCATTTTGTCTGAGATGGAGAGCTAACATGAGGTCCCTGTACCCCCAAACATCCATAATCAGCTCACAGACATCCTCCTCCTCTGCCAGGAGAAGGTTTGGTATTAGGAAGGAACAAATGCTCTGTCTTTGGGGGAGTGCCTCAGTTTGCACTGGATTTTCAGGGCACTGTAAGCACTACCAGGAGCACCAGCCCCATGGTGAAGCCTGTGAGAAGTGAGCACCAGCTCATCCTGCTGCCTCCCACTTTCTTTGCAAAGCTGTTGAGCCCAGAGCTAACCCCAATCAGACATGTATTCCCTAGCGTCACTCACCCAGCCTTCTCCTCCTCCCTGCATCCCCAAAGCAGCCTGTGCCCCTCTGACCAGAGCATCGCTTTTAATTAAAATGGTTCTCCTGTGAAGTGCTGTCTGAATGTCCCCAGTTCTCCCTGCTGGGCTCCAGCCAGAGGGAGGTGCTGGGCAGTGTCACACTGAAATCTCTCTGACTGCAGCCAGTTGAGAGAAACCGAAGTCAAAGCAGTGAAAGCAGCTCATAGCCACAGTGCCCTCCTGCCAATGGGCTCTACAGCAAGGGTGACCTCTGCTCTGAAGAAGGCCTAAGAATGAGAAATGATCTCTTTCCCTTCAGAGGTGTGCAGAGCTCGGGATGTCCAGGGAAGGCTATGAATGTATCGTAGAATCACAGAATGGTTTGGGTTAGAAGGGACATTAAAGACCATCCAGTTCCAACCCCCTGCCATGAGCAGAGACACCTTCCACTAGACCAGGTTGCTCCAAGCCCTGTTCAATCTGGCCTTGAACACTGCCAGGGGTGGGGCAGCCACAGTTTCTCTGGGCAACCTGTGCCAGTACCTCACCACCCTCATAGTGAAGAGTTTCTTCCCAATGTCTGATCTAAATCTCCCCTCTTCCAGTTTAAAACCATTCCCCCTTGTCCTGTCACTACATGCCTTTGTAAAAAGTCCCTCTCCAGATTTCTTGTAAGTCCTCTTCAGGTTTTTGAAGACTGTTATAAGGTCCCTCCGGAGCCTTCTCTTCTCCAGGCTGAACAAGCCCAAGTCTCTCAGCGTGTCTTCAATAACAGAGGTGCTCTTGTGTGATTACGCCTGCATAAGAACTAAGCTGGAGGCCATGCTCAGCACATGGTGGGATTTGGATGTCTCTCTCCAAGGCCCCCACATGAGTTAGGGTGGAACATCCATTAGGGTTTATAGAATGGAGAGGAGAAGCAGGTAACTGAGGGTATCCAAAGACTCCCCTTTTAAATGGAGACAGGCTTTTCCATGAAGGTTCAAGGGCTTCACTGGGGTATCTGGGCAAGCACTTGGAGCAAGGGCTGCCTGCTCCAGGGTGGCTTGGTCTCAAAGTCCACTCAGCAAACACCTCCCCTTGCCCCCGTTGTTTTTCGAAAGATGAGAGCAGACTTGAGCTGTGTCTGCAGGAGGGGATGCTGAGGGTCAGTAATTCCCCTGGGGCACTAGGTGGAGACATTTCTCCAGCTTCCCTGGGAAGGATGAGTGCGATCCCCATCCCCAGTTGCAGCTGGAGCTTCCCTGGGCTGCGGTCCTGCAGTGTTGCAGTTGCTGGTGGTTCCTCAGACCTGCTGCAAGGTCAGCTCTGAGCAATGGGAACAGCTGAGGTGCTTCTACTGTTGCAGAAGTGTGTCCCCCACGCTGACCTGTATGCAACATGTGCCATACAGGGCTGCTCTGACGCTCACAGATGGGCACAGCGAGTGGGCACCCTGTGGGGTTGGTGGGGTGCAGATGACCAAGTTTTATTCCTGTGCAGTCCCTGCATAGACCCCACTCTTTGTGCTTTGAGAAATGGAAATTCAGCCTTCTAGCAGGAGGTAAGCAAAGGCCTGTAAGGGCTGGGTGTGGAAAGGCTCTGCTGTGCAGTGGAAAGGACTCTGATGGGCTTGAAACCCATACGGGCGGGTTCATAAGGAGCCTATCGTCTGCTGAGGCATTCTAATAGCAGCTCCCTGCTGTCATGTGCTGCCCATAGATCAAGGGGTCTTGTGTGCTCCCATGAGGCTGTGGCATCAGCTAGCAGTAAATTGAAATTCTTTTCCTCCTGGACATGCTGTGCTGAATCCATGGGCACTTATGGAAACTGCAGGGACACGCATGTGCTTCTTTATTAAAGTATGCAGCATTTTAACCCTGGATGGCGGGTGGCAGGAGTCAGGCATCCTCTTGCTTGGCGACTTCTCCCCGCTCCGGCTAGCTAAGAGCGGGAAACCTTCGGCTCTGCTGAGAGCCAGTCGTGGCTATACCCTGCATGCCCAGCACCACGCAGCCTTCCCCGGGGCTCGGTCCCCATCCCGCTGCTCTCCGGCCCGCTCCCTGCCCGCTTCCCTGCAAGGCGGGCGGCCGCCACACGGTGTCAGGCGGGTGCCGGCATTCCCACCGAGCACCTCCTGCTCGCACCCGTGGGACTCGCCAGCCCAGTGGGCCTGGGCAAGAAGCCTCGGAAATGGGAAATCACTGCCCGCGGTTGCTGTAACCGGTACCCAGAGAGCTCCTTTCTGTAGGGAAAAGGTGGCTTCTGCTCCTTTTCTTACAGCAAGCTGGAACAGAACTAAGATTTTCGGGTGCTGTGTGAATTTTGCCTGGTCTTTCACAGAGGGGCAGGAGAGGAGGTGGTCCTCCTGCCTGGAGATGAGCTGTGCTGGGACTCAGCCTCTCGCTGCAGAACACAGAGGAAAGCAGCCCTGCGAGGGGAACAAAGAGACTTGGGTAGTGAGAGTGATGCTTGCAAGCAGGGAGTGTTGGCAGACACAGCTGCCATTGCTCGGGGAAGAAAGCGCCTGGCAGGCTCACCGGGGTGGGGGTCCCCAGCAGGACGAGGGGATCAGGAGGTTCCTGCTGCTCAATGCTCCTTGGAACCAGGGCAGGCACAAGCTGGACCTTGAATCAAGTTCAGCTGTGCCTCTCCCAGCTCTCTGCTTTGTGGCTGCCCTGTGTGTGTGTGTGTGGAACCCATTTTTCCCGCTGCATTTTCATGGCGGAGGCGGGGGAGCTGGTGCAGGGAGAGGGCAGGCTGGGGAGGATGCACCAGTGAGTGACATGTGATGCCGGAGCAGCAGCGGCCCAGCCTCGCTCAGGTGCAGCTCTCCGTGCCGTGCCTCACGTACAGAGACGCTGTCTATCCTCCAGCTATTTACCACCAGCTCATTTTGCAAACGCTGCACTCACTACAGTTTTTTTCTCCCTTCTCTCTCTCTCTCCCTCCCTCTCTCTTCCTTGTATTGATGCTCAGACAGTGCTCTCCATTCAGCTTCGAGCATGAGGTCTCCCACCTGCGTTGCGCACGTTGACCTGCCTGCAGGTTGTTCTATTGGGATGGCCCAAATTCACACCCCTCGCCTCCTCCTGCCCCCCTGGGGCTTTATTCCTGGCAGGGGGAGCTCTGGTGAACAAAGAGGGAGGCTGGTGTGAGCTGAGATGCTGCCGGGGGGAGACTCAGCCAGGGAGTCCACTACTCCTGCTCTCCTACTTGTGAGCACGGAGGTCCGGCCTGGGCTGCCCTGCAGGGCTGCTTGCTTCCCGCTGGGATGTGGGGTTGCCATCTTGGCTGCCAGGGATAACCCTCCCTAGAGAGGAGAGGGAAGGAAGAAAGGAAGAAAAGGAAGGGCATGGGGAATTGGGAGGATCCTCTGATGTGGGTAGGTGGGGGCCAAACATTCTCCTGTGGGTGATAGTAAGGGATGTGGAGTAAGTTCCACAGGAGCCAGGAGGTGCCTCATTGTACACTGTGGAGGAAGAATAGAACTCTGTGAGCAAAGGGGAGTGGGAGCCCAGGCCCCTCCCAGTGACGAACTGGGAACGCACTGCAGAGGGAAAGCCTCCTGGAGGGGGCTGCTTGGCCCTGGGAGGGTTTCTTCCCGATCAGGGACTATGGCTCAGGCTAACTCACCCTTCTCCTGGCAGCACGTGCTACTTCCATCTTTTTTTTTAAGTCTCGGGCCCATGGCTCTTTCAGGAAAAGCTGGGCTTCATCTCCCCCATCCCCCGGCGCTGAGAAGGGCTTTAGGGAAGTGCTTTTGAACACGAGCTGAGGGTTTTCCTAAGGGTGGGAGACCAGACAGCAGAGAGCTGCTGCCTCTGGGTTTCTAGCTGCCTGGTCGGCATCGGTGGGGCTGACTGCTCAGCTCTCGGCTCTGCCGCCCCGGAGGGTGACGAGAGGAGACCCCCTGAATACATCTGAGGCAGGCCTGAGGCTGGGGTGAGGGGCTGAATGGAGAGACCCCAACTTGGCATTAAGGGTCAGGGCAGGATCGCCTTTCTGCCACTCGGAAAGTCCCGCGAGGGCTTTGAGAGCGCTGCTGGGCCGAGGGGTCGCGGTGGGGCAGGGACCCACGGTCACGGGTGGAGTGTGCTGGCGGGGCGGGGGTGCCGGTGTGCCGAGCGGTGCCGGCCGCGGTGGCTACGGTAGGTGGCAGTGCCGGCCGGATTTATGAATGGAGGAGGAGGAGGAGGAGGAGGAGGGGAGGCAGATGGATCAAGGGAGGTGGTGATGGAGAAGGGGGGGGGGGGGGAATTTGCTGGCTGGGCTCCGGCCTCCACCTCCGTTCCCCCTCGCCCCTGCGCCAGGCGCCCTCCCCCAGCCATTAGCATAGGCCTGCCCGGGTTTACATGTCAGGCTGCACGTTGCAGAGGCCGGATCCAGCAGCCAGCAGCGCTGGCAGCCGCCCCGAGTCAGCTGCTTCCCGGCGAGGAGCGGAGCGGAGCGGCGGGGAGGCAGCCCGCAGGCACCGGCTTTAAGGTGTCCTCGCCGAGATGCCCGCGCTGCCGCTTCCCGCCTGGCACCCGGCACCCGCCACAACGGCGTTCCAGGACGACCCCCGAGTGAAGCGTGGGTCGGTGTGACCGTGGTCCCATGGGTTTGACACCGGGCTGCCACCCTGACCTTGGGCCCTGGCGTGCGCTTGGAGAGCTGTCAGCCCCAGTGTGGGGGTGCTCGGGTCTGGGAGCAGGCTGGGCTTTGAGGGGCACAGCCGCCTTTTTGCTGTCAGCAAACTCCCTTTTCCCCACCGTCCATTTCTATGCCCGGTCTCACAAGGCAGTGTGGGACATCCTAGTCCCCTTCAGCTTCTTTGTGCCCCAGGGGATGTTCACAGCACCCCACCTCCCCCCCCCACCCCCCATGCTGCTCTCGCATGACCTCTCACTTGTATCAGAGGGCCCCTTTGGTACGGAAAGCTGGAGAAGATGCTCAGTAACCCCCTGCCATTTGCTGGTGGAGTAGCTGGGGGTGATGAGTGCTTGAGATAAGGAGAGGAAAAGCCCTTGTATTTTTTCCCCCGGGGCCTCTGAGGCATCACCTGGGACTGCATGTGTCGCTTCTGGATGCAGCTGGGATTTCACACCTTAGGGACCTGGACGTTAGCACATCTGTGGGGTGGGTGAGCAGCAGAAGTGACTGTGCACAGCCCCCAAGTCTTCCTTCTAACACCCAGGCTGGTGTGGGTCATGCCTACAGCACAGCACAGACAGCTCTTGCAGTTCCCAGGAGGCAGTGGGCTGGGGGAATCGGTGCTTTCCCACCCACCCTGCCCATGCTACCATAGGGGGGATAGAATTTCCTGCATCGGTAGCTTTGCCTGCCTGAATTGGTGAGGCTTGTTTGCTTCTGGGGCAGTGCAGAGACACTCAGGGGAGCTGAGGAAGAGACACCCAAGAGCAGTGCTTCTCCAGGAGAGATGTTCTAGCATGGCTTTTCCAAACAGCATATTGATCTGGTTCCTGCTGGGGGTGCCTACCCTTGTGCCAGCCCTGCACCACAGCACAGGAGCAGAGCTGTTATGGGGTGTGGGCAAGCGACCCTGCAGAAAGCACCAATCCAGCACTTGCATCCTCTGGGCCATATTTCTCAGCAATGCCCACATTACTTGTGGGATGGACAAGGCTGGTACTGCAACACTGAATCCCCAGCGTGGCCAGCTATGCCTCACTCATGGTAACCTGCAGATCTGGTGGTGCCTTTGGCACTGTTTGGGCATTGTGTCTCCTGGAGTCCTGCTCTAGCCTGCGTGATCCCACCTGCCTGACCTAAATCCCACAAGGGTTTCAGCAGGACTTGGGTTTTTTGTCACCTCTTGTCTTGAGCCAGTTAGGCAGGATTGCTGTGTGCTGGGAGGTGATTACTGCGTGCCACTCTAAAGGAGCCCATGCTTCAACAGCATCCTGGATCCTGCAGGATCCAGAGTGCAGGCAAGTGGGGGACTCTCCAGCCTATGGTGTGAAGTGCCCCCAGGGTTGGGAGGTGATATAGAGGAGGACAGGAGAGCCTGCAGTGGTGTGAGTGCTTCCTCATGTTTGGCAGGAGGTCCCTGCCTAGCCTAGCCCTGATGTACCTCAAAGTCACCAGCAGCACAGGCCTATCAAGGGTCTCAAAGGCCAGGGAAGATTGGGGCACATTTTGCCACCCTGTGCGAGCCTGGTTGAGTGAAGGCAAGCAGCTGAACTTCAGAGCAAGTGTGAAACAGAGCCCATCGCAGGGCTTGCAGTTTCTTACCTCTGCCCTGTGACCAGCACTGGCTACTGCCACTTGGCTTCCACAGCTCCCACCGCACCCTGCATGTTTGCCAAGCACTCAGATGGTCCCGAGCTTGGAGGAGCTGACAATCCAGGGATTTTTGTTTGCATATTAAACCAGCTAAATATTCAGAATGAACTCCAGCTACCGCCACAGGGAAAACAGCTCCAAGATACATAGTTCCCTGCCAAACCTGCCTGTGCTACCTCCAAGGCAGTGGTGCTGCTGCCCGCCGATGCTGCCGGGAGCGGGTGTGTGGCAGGGCTCTGACCTGCCAGCCAGCACTTGAGCAGTGTCTGAGGGAGAGCTCTGCAAAGCTGCCATTGAGCATGCCGAGAACTCACCCTGCCACCACTGTGCTGAGGGGCTTCCTCACACACACCCAGCTCTCCATCCTCATGATGCAGTTCGAAAGGTGTGAGCCATGCCTGCCTACAGCTCCAGGTACAGGGGAGCAGTTTGGGTAAGCTAGTGTGCATACTACTATCCTGTGCCCAGGTCCCTGTGGCCATGGCATGAGTAAGAGAGACGCACGGGTAAGAGAGACCCATTCCCCGTCAATGCATGGGGCAGGATGAGAGCTCATCATGTAGGACAGACACAATCGTGCCATTAGCTGCGCACCTGGCACTTGGTCTCACTGCTTTTTCCCCATGTGGTTTGCAGGACCTGGAGTTGGTCGGCCTGCTGGGCACAGCACACAGCATGTCCCTTTTCCAGGGCAAGCTAGTCTGGCTCTCCCAGTCCCATTTTGGGAAGCAGGGATCAGGGGAGTACACCCTGCCCGGCACGTAGGCCATCCTTGGGTAATGACTGAGTGTTTGGCCGGTCTGATGCAATGAGCTAATTAGGAATTTGCTGTCACCACAGCTGGACTCACCTGGCTTGTATGCTGCAGCCGGGTGATTCTCGCTCCGTGTGACAGTCCTCCAGCCTTCCCAGGACCAGGAATAGCAGTGAGGGGATCACATGGCTGCTCTGGCTGTCCTTGTCTGCACTGTGCCATCCTCCTGGCAGCCATGCATGCAAGCGTCATGAGGTGGCTCCAGTGGCCGCAGAGGAACGTGCTCTTCCTCACTAGCTCTGGGGACAGGCAGGTGACAAGCCTCCTGATGTGCTGGCAGCACACGTGGCTGGGCTGCAGCCCTGGCAGGAGGGAGCGGTGGTCATGGCTCCCCTCCTCTGTGGGATTTAGCCAATATAGCCACGGGTGTTGGGGTGACCCGACGCTTTGGAAATGTCTCACTGGTGGTTTCCAAAGGCCCTTCTGCCAGGCAGAACTGAGCAGAGCAGACTGGTGCTCCTTGCAGTGGAGAAGCATCCTACGGCCTGATCCAGCACAGCACTTGGCTGGTGCTGCATGCCCAGCAGTTGTGAGATGGGGTGTGCACAACATACAAGGACTCTGCTGCCTAAGTCTGTGCCAGGTAACACACAATACAGAGAATCCCTCCATGCCAAGGAATAATTTTAGTACCTACTCAGGTGGCACAGGTTGGACACTGGGTCTTCAGTACCGATGCCAGCCCAGGATATCCCAACATCACTGGGTTTTCCCACAGGGAATCCCGGGAAAGATCCCATTTCCTACTTGTGCCAAGGGGTGGGGTTTGTGAGTGTATATGTTGAGGACCATCTTGGTGCCTGTGAAGGTGAGGGGTCCTGGGGAAGACATGCTGGGCATGAGCAGACATCAGCTGCAACTGCTAGAAGAGATTTGAGAGGAAAACCGTGTGGCCCACAGAAAATGAGTTAGTGTTGATGTTCACAGGACATTTGTTTAGATTAAGCAATATGGCTCAAAGCTGCTCAGCTGTGGGGAGCTGGTCACCATAGCACTTATGAGATGTCTTGGTGTTCTGTTCATGGCACTGGCCAAGTGGCTGGGTGGTGACGGGGAGAGGTGGCTCTGTCCTGTTAAGCCTTCTTCTCCCCATCACTCTTCTGTCACTAGTTGCTCCTTTTATCCAGAGAGCTGAGCAAAGAGTATGTTTCCTTCCCGGAAGTGGGTGCTCTGAGCGATGCCCTCTCCTAAAAGGCATTGTCTCTTGCAGCATTTACAAGGAGGTTGTGGTAGGTCATCTGGTGCAAGGATCTGCCAGTCTTTCCTGTGGACATGGGCACTGGAGACCAGGAGGTGACAGGCAGCCTTGACACCAGCTCTGCCCTAGCTCTGCTGGGATGGAGCCACTGGGGTCCCTGCAGTGTTCAGGGCATCAGCTCTTCCACCAGCTTCCAAATGTGGAGTTTAGAAAGGGCTGTGGCCAGAGAATGTGGTCTGCACCCCGCTGGCACCAGTGCCTCATAGCTGCTTGTGTGCATGGCTCTGCCGGCTGGGGATGGCAATGCACAACGTACCTCAGAGGCACAGAGAAAACCATTTATTTCCTGGAAATGTGTGTAAATTGGAACCATCTCCCATCAAGAAGCACCGAGTTTGGTTTCCCAATGTAAAGTGGCAGCTACAATGAAGAAAAAGACAAATAAAAAGGCTGGACCACCCACTGCCTGGGGAGAGAGCACCCAGGCCCCACAGCGTTTGGAGGGGGAACCAGCTGGACCCACAGGTCTCTGCAGGTGCGATGCTTGCTGCCTGTAAATGCGGGGCAGCCTTCCTGCAGCCCTCCCCAAACCCAAGGGAGCCACCTTAAAAGCTCTCCCTCCATAGGACCAAACGGGATCCGCCAGGCGTTTCATATACCATATTCTATAGCCAAGGAAACCTTAACAAAGAGCCGTACGCTCTCACATTTCGCTTCAGGCTTCTCCCTGCTGCAGCTGGGGCTGAGTTTTTTAAAATCTTTGTGTCATTATTTCGTTCCTCTTTTGATTCAGCCATCGAGGGACAAGGAGATGCCAAATGAAAAGAATGGGCATTTAAACAGAACTAGATTGAAGAGGCAGTGTGTGCGCTGAACAACAAGTCTTTTTACATTTCATATGATCTTATACATGGGCTCCATTCAGTATATTTCCCCTCTGTTTCATTTGAATGTACAGCATTAGCCATTCACATCCTCTGGAATTACAGCTCTTTAACATTTCCATTCTGAGCTGCCTCCATATTCTGGGGGTTGGGAGTGTTATTAGCTCAGCTGGGGAAGCACAGGCTGAGGTCACCGTCGGTCTTACAGGCTGGAAATGAGCTTTTTCTTTTTTTGGAAGGCGCAGGATTTGATGCTTGAGGACTGCGGTCAGAAAAATATACGAGTGTACACAAATACACATATGTGCTGCAGCATGCGTGTATCTGCTTTCATCAGAGGGGTCTTTGACATGTAAATCCTGGTGGAGCTGTTTTCAGGTAGAAAAGTGAGCCTTGGATTTCTGATGCTTTATGATTGCCCAAGCCCGTACGCGTGGCCACGTCCTCGTGCATGGCTCCGTGGCTGCTGCCACATTGTCTTTTTGAAAGACAAATATTGAAAACAAATATTTACCGCACTATTTACTAAAGCTCCCTGGATACTTGTACAAATTTAGAAGAGTTGGCCCAGAAAACTCAGTCAAACTGAGCTTGGAGTCACAGGAGGAAAACCAGGAGGGCCATGTGTGTGCAGCTAATCCTGCTGAAAAGGCTGGGAGCCAGTACCACTGTCCTGAGCGAGCATGGGACTCTGTGGTGACATGGGTGCATCTTGCTCTGCCTTACCTGAGTGCCCTGCAGCATTCCCCTGGCGTCACTTCTTGCATCCATCAGCACAAGGAAAGAGGCTAGCGTGGGACTGTTTTACTTGTGAATCTGTCTCTTTTCCTTGCTTTACTTGTCTGCTGGTATGGCCAGACCAGTACCCTACCTCTCTCCAGCATCTACATGCAGGAAGGTTTCTGGTCAGGCAGCTGGGACATTAAAATGATAACAACCTGCAGAGAGAAGAGAGCAGGACCTGTCACATCTCTGCTGGCCACTTTGCAATACCTGCATGCTGCTGAGAGGTGCTTCCCTTGGAGGATCCCAAGGTTGTGGATGAAGTTGTCCCCAGGGAGCAATGTCCCTGAAAGAGGTCTCTGCCTCCCCCACCACTCTTTCATTGCTGTATTTTGAACTTTTCCTGTCTATGGCTTCTGCTTCTTCTCCCCAGGGCACTTCATCTGGTTGTTGTGGAAATGAGGACAACGTGGCAAACAACAAACATGGGCTCCCAGTGAGGCAAATAACCCACTAAGGTTGAGCTTGGCTCAGAAGGTAGCAAGGGTCTCATGCTCCTCCTCACGTGGCTTTCTGTAAGAAAGCAGGAAAGCAGCTTGCCTCAAGGGCAGGAGCACAGACCTGGGGGCTGGAACATGATGCCCTGTAGGTGATCACGGCCAGCTGACTTCTCTCTAACACACAGCATCTGCTGGAGAGGGCTCACCTGAGCCAGCCACAAAGCCCCATCCCCAGTCGACCACCCCTGAACCCATCAGACACAATCAGGCTGCCGGCTTTCCCGGAGATCCCGTCAACCACAGGCCCCTGCCTTAATTTAACCTGGTTATTTATACCTTTTCCTGTGTGTGTTTAATTATAGTCGGACCTGGCAATACCGCTGTGCTTAACGGTCTGTTGGTGTTTGCATTATGAGCCCAGACTGGAAGGGATTATATAGCCTGAGTGTTTGAACTGAGCTTCAGACAGAGTCTTGGCATAGACTTGCAGCCCAAATACAAAGATTTTCAATTGGCTAATGGCAGTTTTGAAAAGGGAACATTTTTCACATGCTTAGGCCCTTCCGTTTGCTTAAGCTGCCTTCCTCTGTTTTAAACCCAGCAACCAAGGAGTCGTAATTCAGGCTGTTACAGCAGTGACTCACGTTCGTTGCACAGCTATGCTGTAAGCAGCCAAGGCAAGACCTTCTGCCTTAAGTGGAATTTCACTCAGAAAGATGACTGGGGAAAGTCATATTTTACACTCACCAGGGTCACACCATCTGTGCATCCAAACTGCAGCTGCCGTGGCCAACATGAGTTGTCTGACTGTGTCTCAGGCTCTGCAGCAGAGACATCTAATGTGAGCTTCATGAGCAGTCAGCAGTACCTACAGGGAGCATCAGTTATTCATCCTCAAGTAGACAATTGAAATAGGTTAACCCTATTAAGCCCTAAAGATGCTTTTTTTTCCCACCAGCTATACAGGGAGCCTGGGGTAATTCGTTCAGGAAGCAGCAACTATGCTGGGGATAGTCTGGTGGGACCAATCCCACTTGAAGGGAGTCTAGAGTAGCTCCCACAGTGGGATGTACTATACATCTATCTCCACAAGACTTTTCTCTAACAGCATGGAAGGCAGAGCAAAAGTTCTGTCTTTTTTTTAAAAAAAAACAACTTATTTTATAAAAAACTTTTTTGGCTTTTTTTTTTTTTTTTTTTTTTTTTTTTTATTTTTTTTTTTTTTTTTTTTTTTTTTTTTTTTTTTTTATTAAA